>WSYQ01000802.1:0-65010 GCA_011426435.1 Lysiphlebus fabarum
TTTTTTTTTTTTTTCAAAGTTGGCTGCATCTAAAAAAACGAGTGTGAAGTTAGCAGAACTATGCTCAAAATGCTGCACGCAGCATTTTTCCAGCATAGTCCTCAGCGGCCATTTTTCAGTGAGTTTTTGGTGATATATAGTGACCAAAGTGCTATGGCATAGAACTTTGTTGAAAAACTATGCTAGTCGACAAGGGCCTTTATAAGGAATGCACCTATTCACTACTAACGGTACTAATGTACTACCTACATAGCGGAAGAAATCTGGGTTTTCAGCCAAAAACGCAAAACTGTTAATTTAATTGTTCAATTAAAAAAAAATATGCCACTAAAAAATCTGATTTACCGTGCCTCTTGATAATTTAGGTATGAGTAATGTGTATAAACTGTAGATAAATTGTTTATATATTTTATTATCTCTTTTATTGTTTCATATTAAAATTAGAGGTTCAGTAATATTAATAGATTTTTGTCGAGAGTAAAAACTAACCCAGTAAGCCCATTCGGTACATAATTGAAAAGTCTTAATGTTATGCTTTTTTTGATTCATTAATCTTTGAGCTCGACGGCGAGTAAAGACCTAACTTGAGTCCTAATTCATTCGGCTTTCCTCGTAATGTTTCTTTTTGAAAATGGATCAGTCATTTTTTAAATTGTCCGTAGTGATAAAATTTACATTGTCGCTGTAATCATCGCTTGAAATTTTCAAAAGTGTAGTCGAGGATTTTTTGAATGTTTTTGATAAATCTGTTGTATACTCTGATTGATCACAGATATTTTGATATACAACTTTCTTTTCTTCACTCGTTTCATTTGGCGACGTTGATGATAATGCAGATGTCAAAGAACTATTCATAAAACCAATAATATCATGCTTTGAAAACTTAAAATTTGATGATGTGTCATCTGGATAAATATAATTATCCAAACCGCGGTCTCTTGTATCCATTTCTGATATTTTCTTATCAATAATATCATTATTATCAGAAATATATTTTTCGTAACTGCTTGGGAACGAATTGAGTAATATTGTTTCGTTTTTGGGAATAGAACAATGAAGCATTGGCATTGGAGAATTATTTGTATAATACCTCATTTTATCTGGACAATTCAACCGATCTGATTTTGAATCACTCGTTTCATTGTTAAAACCATACCTAACACGAAACTCAAGTGTTTCTTTCGACAAGATTGGACGATTTGTCTCAATCTCACAGGTTGATTGGTGTATAGGTGACCTGATAAATGGCTGAATTTTGTCTACGCAATCAAAAGATTTTGGCCGACTATCAATAGCATATTGAAAAGGTCTAAAATTATCAAGTTCTAAGTTTTTTTGCGGCAAACAAATTTTTGTCGAAATATGATGCATATTAGGTGTTTGCAATTCCAAATGCTGATGAGGTGACAATATATTTGATGATATTATACTTAATTTCTCCAATTCGTTGCGTATATCTAGATTGCTTTCAGCCGATAGATATGGATAATTATATTTTTCAATTATTACATTATTACATTGTTTCTCAGTGTAAATAGATTTGTATTTTTCAATTAATATTGTCGAATCTTGAATCGAGTCATGATTTTTATCTACTATTTTATTGAAATCATTCGATTCGTCAAAAGGAAATATACTTGATGATGTACCAATTTCATTCGTGTTTGAACTAACTGATGTTGTACTTGTTAAAAAATCAATATTAAACTTTGTTGTATTAATGTTATAGTTGGCTGATAATTTTGACAGTTCATCATTTATTTGTTTATCAATTCGTGCTTCTCTCATAGCTGACAAATCATCAGACAGCATATCATCTATATCAACTATTTCATTTTCATCAATAAGTGAAAGTTTTGAGAGTTCATCATTTATTTTTAAATCGAATTCCGAGCCAGTAGTTAATTTCATTTGATCAAAATTATCAAAATCAATTCGTGACAATTCCTCTGTTATTTCCTGTTCATTGACCCCCATTTTTCCAAGTAATGGACTAAATATTTTTGAAATTTCTTCATTTATAGGGCTTATTGTTATTTCTTCAGATATATTTTCTAGGTCAGGTATACTTTTTCGAGTTTGTCCAGTCAAAATCTTGTGCAGTATAATGGAGTTTTCTTGGATTATTTTGAGTGCTCGGTCACTATTTTTCCGGTTTTCACCCCGTCGACGTGGTTGAACTTTTGTCCAAACACCGAGTTTTGATTCTTTATTATCAGCAGCTTCCATTTTTCCTAAACTTTTGTTGTAGTTATTTAATATACTGTCACTATTTTCATCAATATATATTTTAGGGAGAATTTTATAAGTTTTTCGCAATTCAAATGTCAAGTTATCTTGTGAATGATCTAACTTTAATTGTGAAAAACCAAATGCAGAGTCACTAAATGTATCTTTCCGACGTGCTTCAAGCTTCTTCAAATTAGACCAATTATGCTCATTTTTTCTGATCTTTCTACTCGATTGATTATTTTCAAATGCTTCAAGGTGTCTCCAATCATCTAGAATATCACTTGAACATTTATGTATTGTTGTAACTTCTTCTAGTTGATTTGAAAAAATTTTATTATCTAATTGCTTATCCAAGCTAGTCCAATTTCTTTCCAGAAATTTACCTGAATCACGGTCTTTGGATACATGTACATTATTTATACTACAAACACCAAGACTATTGTTTAAATTATCATTAGCTATATTCAAAACAGGTGAATAACTTTTTTCATATTGTTTATCATTTGAAACTAATTTATTATTCATGAAATATTTCAGTTTATAATTTTTTTCATTGTCAATTTCATAGACGCTATTAACTGGTATTTCTTTATTGTCTTCTGAAAAACAAAATCTACTAATTAAATTTGATCTGACTTTAAAATCTGTTGATAGTTTTGAAGAGACTTCCCTGTTACTTTCTTTGTCCAACTTTAATTCTACGGGATCTATTATTAACGGGGTTTCTGGAGAGCTTGGATTCCTTTTTTTAGGCACTATTTCAAAGTTAGGACTTAATATTGAGTAGAACGGTGACACAGCCTTGGCAATGTTTGATGATTCATCAAATATATTATCTATTTCGTTATTAACGAATGAGCTTGTATGTGATGTATTGACAGTCATGGGGATAGAGCAATGCGGTCGATATATAAATGGCTGAACTGTGTCTTTTTTTTCTTTTTCTATGCAAAATATCCAATCATGCTTACAGACTGGCTTTATTGGCCCAACCAAGCTATCTGATCTTTGATTTATTTTTGTATCCAATAAATCGAGTTTTAACAGCAGTTTCTGTCCATAATTGGAATCCAAATCATTATTACTTAATTTTTCATAATTCAAATTATTAATCATATTTTGATTATCATACTCAGCCGATTCACTATAATCAATATTGATATTATTTACACTCGTAAAATTCGCTGGGCAGGATGAGAAATATAAATTTTTTGAAATAGAAAAATCATTTTCTTCTAGTTTTAACTTATCTTTATTGTCATTATTACCACTAATTTTTTCTTCACATTTTAATGTATGATTATTTTCATCTAATTTTTCTACTTTGCTATCAAAGGAAGTACTTGCATTTGATAATAACTTATTTTCATCGATAAACGAAGAAGTGATTTGATTTATTGGTTTTGTAAATATTTTGGTTTCAGTTGGTGATTGCAATTTACTGGGACTGTCTTTGTCATCAATACTTGACAGTTTTGATTTGATGTCGTCGAAACTTTTTTCAGAAAGCATGCCAATTTGGCTAGTTATTTTAGTGAGGGATGAAACCAAATCATTGTCATCAATGAGATGTCGGCACACGGCCGGCTGGTTCGCCGACAATTGTTTTCTACTATTATTTATTGATGAATCAAGTGAAGTGATGTCATTAGAAAGAAAATAACAATCGGACATTGAAGTTCGATCATCGCTGTCACTTAAACTATCTGGATCATCACAGAGCTCTGTTGATCCGCTACCACTGTCACTATCAATACTATCAACACTGTCATTTTTCGAATACTTTGAATATGTACTTTCCCGGTATTTCGTTAATGGTGATTCAATTTGAACTGATGTTTCTAAAAAAACCAGGTTTATTATATAGTACATGATAGAATATTTATATAATATATCAAGTAAAACAAACCATTTTCAACAATAGATTTATGAGTAAGTGATTCATTTTTCACTATTTCTTTCGAGTTTTTTTGATGTTTCCAATTTAGTGACAGGTTTCTGATGTGATTTTTTGGTGAAACTGCACTTGACAAAGAACCTATATGTCGTGATTTTGTACTAACTAATGCCCCTTTGCCTATTAACAAGTGATTCATTGCTTGGGATGTTGATGATGCTACGGTTGATGGCTTTGAAACAGCAGCTATCAATAATTTTGTGTTAATTTATTTTATTGTATGTTAGTTACTTGTCAGAGAATAAATAAAAAATACATAAATGATTTATTCACCAGAAAGAATAATGTGAGCTTGTCGTTGACGTTCTCGTAGTTTTGCATACTGCTGTTTCAAAGTAAATATGTCTAGAGCAAGTTTTTCTTTGTCATGAATTGGATTTATTTGTTGCAATATTCGATCTAAAATTATTATTATTATTATTATTATTATTATTATTATTATTATTATTATTATTATTATTATTACCTCTAGTCAAGCGTTGTGAAATACCAAACATCGGTGTTTCAACTTCAAGTCGACTGTCTTCTGCAATATCTGTTTCATCACTGTCACTCAGTGATCTTACCCATGGTGTTATATTGTAACGGTGTTTATCTCGAAGATCAGTTATTCCATGAAGAGGCCCCATGTTGACAATTGTCTAAAATTATTCAATTTTATTAAATGCGGAACAAAAAATTTTCGATTAATTTGCTTTTTTATTTTTCTACTTACAGTTATTAAATTATTCGTATCAGTCAATTCCAGCATTTCTCGGGTTAAAACACCCATGATACTGTAAAATTCGTCTGCAGACGTAACCGTCATAACCCGACTAAAATTAAAATTTCCGACAAGTTTATATAATTGAAAAGACTAAAATATTTACTGTAAGCCAAATTGAATACATACTCTGATATCTCTTCCCAAATAGCTAGTGCTGTTTTGAGAAGTATGTCACTGCCTTCAAGATAAATAAGATCCCAAATACCAAAAACAGTTTTTTGTGGCAAACAATGACAAAATAAAGTCAGAAACCATTGCATTGTAAAAACATTTGTCAAAGGAGGCTCATATATATTACCTGCTATTTGGAAAACAAAAAAATAGACCTATATTAAATAAGACATAAAGTAAATATAATTTATTAATAAAAAATACCGGTTTTATCTTTGCTGTCATTTAGCAGTGCCTCAAGGTGGTGAGATAATTTTGGTAGTTTTATACGCATCAAATCACAAAACACAGCCATATCAATTGACAAGCCCCGGAGATTATCGGCGTAGTAACCTTCAGGCAAGACTTTTTCGATAAGATAAATCATTATCTTCAAAGCTAAGCCTTCAGCTCTGTCAGTCACTTGAAGTATAAGAGCTGCCAGAACATTCAATCCCTGACAGTAGCCAACTGATTGATTCCATCTGGCAAAACCGAGTAATACTTTTTGTAACACTGCCTGGTTATCTCGGCCAGCAGCACCACAAAATAAACTGCAGCCAGTTCTATGAAGATCCTGAAAAAAAAATTATGTGTCTTTAGTCAGATTAAAAAATAAAAAAAATTTTCAATAATTACTTTGACAATTTGCGTGCTAATATCCTTATCATCTTGACTTGTTTTTTCATTAAAACACATCATTTCCGCTTTTTGCCAATCCACTCCACGTTCTTCTAAATAACGTTCTGCTAGAGTTAACCACAGCTATGCATGTAAATTAAATCGAAAACTTAATTAGAAAAACAACCAACTAACCGAATTAGGTATAAATTATTAGTGATAAAAACAATATAAATTTACTTGTTTTCTGAATTCCGCAGGTATTCCCCCGGGTAATCTTGCACATTTTTTCATTGCGTCAAGCCATTGTGTAAAGCCACTTTGACCAGGTTGTGCTGTCAGTTTGTATAAACACATTATTGGCTCATCTCCTATTCAGATCAAAACTTCGTTTTTATATACACATTCACAATAACTCAAAAAAAAAAAAAAAAAAAACTAACCCAGTGATACAAACCTTCCTCGTAATTTTCTTTCTGATACTTAGAAATATTTGCAGCTCCAACAGCAAGACTTTTTAATGAATTTAAGAAATTACTCATTCTTCCATCAAATTCTCCAATTTATTGTCGTCATCATTTTCATTTTCTATGCCAATTTAAAAAAAAATGATTTTTGAATCATTTTATGATTAATATCATCTCTCTTCTATTAAATCTGTAGTTATTTCCATGTCTCTATCTGCATTAAAATCTTCAAGTGAATTTTACTTTATATAGAATTTAGAAAGTAAATTCTAAATTTATTCAATTAATTTTTAATATATTAACACGCACTATTAAATCTTTTATATTTGAGTTATTGTGTACTTTTAAAATGTTTAAAAATTAATACGTTAATTTGCTGCGACTAAAAGAAATTCGAGACAAAATAAGTATAAGTTTTAATTTTATATATTTTAAAAATACGTAATTTAATTTTACGTGGATAGGTATAATGCAAGCTGCACTTAATTGTTAAATTTTCATTAGAATCCAGATTTTTTTTTGCAATTTAATTATTTATGAAATATCAAATAAATAAATATTATCAGCTGTTTTAGGATTATTATTTTATTTTTTTTTTTTCTTAACATCGCTTTCTTGCAACGTGCCTTCAATACGGAACATGCGCGCAAAATAAATACTTAATAAATACCACAAATATTCTTGAAAAACTTTATTTGACTATTTAATTAATATTTATAATGTATAATGATTATGTTTAATAAAAAAAAAAGTACCATTTCTACACAATAGGAATTTGATTTTTCACATATTTAGTCATTAATGACAAAATTTTACAGACAATGTGAGATGGATATATAATATTGATCTATATGCATATAGGTATACTTGAACATATAATATTATCATTTGATTCTTGTATTTCACCTCTGACTGCCTCTGACAGTTACATATATTGATTAAAGCTCTTCAGTGCGGTATTACTTTGTCTATACTTTAGGAGCCTATCGGAAAAATATTTAGTTTTCTTTATTTATTTTATAGTTTTAAACTGAATATTATTTTTATATTTTTCTTACGTTGGGTCAAGTACAAGAACACTAGGGATTTATATGAATCACTAAAAACTGTATAAATCAGTATAAATGATAATTTAAAAATTGATAATATAACTTACAGTATTAATATGAATTTTAGCTTAGTTTCTTGATAAGTTGATAAATAATCATCGACAAAATCAGATGGTTTTATAAAAAGACGGAGAAACTTCTATGATCGTAAAGTAACAACTTTCGAGCGCTACTTTCTATCTTTTATTAAATTATATTACGCAAGCGCTCTTATAACATTTTCGGTGAAGACAGGAAAAAAATATGCACTGGAAAAACTCAAATACATAATATAAGTGTTATGCACATGGAGGTCTATGTAAAACTCCATGGTTATGCATTTATTACGGAGGCTAGGAGCCGAAAGGCTCAGCCGTAGTATTGGATTTATCTGAAAAAAAAAAAATAACGTTCATAACTTACGAAATAATTGTCGTGAAGACTTCGGGTTCGACTTAAAATAAGCGTCTCTGAAAACTCTATCGCCTCTAATAGGTAAAAGCATTATCTATTTTGTCGTTTTTTTGAGAAAGCTATTTTTGTCTCAAAAAATAAAAAAAAATTTTTTTTTTTTTTTCGAAAAATACTATTTTTATGAAAAAAAGTCATTCAAAAAAGTTGTAGAATTTTGAAAAAAAAATTTTTTAAGCCTAATATGAAACCTCTGCGACTATTCTGTATTGAGTTACAGCTTGTGCCGTTTTTATTTTTTATGCAAACAATAACGCATCGTAAAATGGTAAAGTTGGCCCGCGAGTATCCTACAAAAAATTTTTGTAATACATTTTAGAAGCGTTTTAAATTTCACTAATTTGTACGTCGAATAGGGTTAAATATGACTTTTTTATATGAACCACTTAAGAGAAAAAAAAAATTGCTACAGAATTTGTACCTTAAAATCAACGACGGAAAAAATAATTTTTTTAATAAACAAACGGCTCGAGAGTAGAGAAGAATAAATGCAATAAAAAAAAAAACAATTACTGTTATAACTATACTGTTTAAGAAATTATTTAATCAATTGTGTTTGTTTTCCTAGTTATTCGTTGATTATAGATGTATTAAAAATTATCTAAATTGATTATTTAAATAAACAAACAGCTACGAAATAGGATGCAAAAAAAAAAGACAATTACTTACGCAATTACTAAAATTTTTGAATCAATCTCAAATCTTTTCCTAGAAATTTGTTATGGATAAATGCATCTAAAATTACGAGTAATTAAGTAATTGTACCAGTAACTTTTTTTTTCCAATGACCCTTTTTTTTGTAGCTATTTGATTATTTTAAAACTTAGTTTATGTAATTTCAAATTCATTGATTAGGTACAAAAAGCTAGAAAAAAAATGCGATTGATTAAATAATTTTTTAAACAATAATTATACAAGTAATTGTCTTTTTAATCACATCTTGTTTTGTAGCCATTTTTTTATTTAAAAAATTAATCTTTTAAATTTTCAATGCATTTATCAAAAACCAGATGTAATTGTGGCCAGAAAGACGAACGCAATTGCATAAATAATTTTCTAAACCATATTTTACAATATTTGTTTTTTTTTTCAATGCATCTTCTCCTTTAGGCAATTTTTCATTAGAAAATAATGAATTAATAATTATAAACGCTTTTTTAAATGTCCAATGGCTTGGGAGAAAGATGTAATTGCATATAAGTAATTATTAAAACAATAATCCTATGAGTACTTTATTTCGAACGTATTCTCATCTATGTTATAAAGAAAAAAAACATTTCAAAAAAGTTCATTATTAAAGATTTTACGCAATTGTTTATAACATTTTTTTGTTGAAATAATTTTTTTTTCGTTGTTAATTTTGAGGTACAGTCTGAGCTTGGTAGTACAAATAGAAGCGTGTCCTTCTTCATATTATATAGATAAAAAAAATTTTAAAAAAGTTCATTATTAAAGGTTTATGCAATTGTTTATAACATTTTTTGTTTAAATAGGTTTTTTTTTTTTTTGTTATTTTTGAAGTTCAAATTCCAAGCTTTGTGGTACAAATTAGTACAAATTATTTTGCATCTGCAGCAATTTTTTTTTTCTCTTAAATTCATATAAAAAGGTCATATTTAACCCTATACATCCCTTTAACGTGCGAGGCACAAATTTAAACAATAGCGGTACAAATTAGTTCAAATCAAAACGTTGCTAAAATGTATTACAAAAACTTTTTCTAGGACACTCGCGGGTCAACTTCACATAGCTGTTGAAATCAAAATAAACGTTTTTTCCATTTATTTTATTTCTTATTTTATTGATTATTTAAATTTTCATATTAAATATTGATACATTTTTTTAAAATGATTTTATTGTTAATGAACAATTGAAATTGATCCAGAAAATAACATTCAACACGGCTCTAGCCGGAGTATTGAAAATTTTTAATTTTCAAAAGTAACGTGGGTCAACACGCCTTAGCAAACGTTACCAGATCTTTTTTGTTTTTGTTTTTTCTAAATTATTATACTGTTAAAAATAAAAATATAATATCATTCTACATACTATCATTATGTTGAAAACATGTATACTTATGTTAAAAACAACAAAATAATATCAATCATTAATTATTGTGCATGTTATTCTTTTTTCGTTTAACATAAGTATTTGTTTTGTCAAGTTCAGTGTTGAGAGAATAACTACGATACGGTCCACAGTAAGTAAACTCATTACTAAAACTTGTTATAAGAGGGAAATAAACTAATGGTATTGTGTGAACAGTCGGAAGATACTCTCCATAATCCATTGACGTACTGCGAAAGCGTAGGTTGACCTTCATCGACTCAGTTGGTCGGTATTCCTTGATTTTACCTTAAAAATGAAAAAACTTACTTAAACAAATTTTTTCTTTTTATTTAGAATAACTGTTTTTTATAACTGAAAAATCAGTTATTTATAGTTTTCAATTAACAATTTACAAAATTTTGTTTGGATTGCATTTTTGTTTTTTTTTTTTCTTAATCTCGTTCTATTTCTATGTACAAATTTTTAAATTATGGCCACTAATAATTTGTTTGTTAATTGAAAAAAATTTATTTGTTAAATGACCGACCATTTGTCCATTGGGCAGTTAATTGTTCGTGGCATAAAATTAACAAACAGCTGGTTGTTAATTCAAAAAATATTAATTAGAAATATTAATTGGAAATACCTGGGCAACAAAATTTCCATGGTAGTTTATGAGTAAAATAAATTTCGTCTGTTCGTTGGTCGGAAACATCAGATGTATTTTCACCCCAACACTTCATTGGGCCATGTTTAATAGATAATGAAAAATTTTCAGCCATTTTTAGCTTTTATGAGATGCAAAATATTCAGTTTAGATGAAATATAGAGAAAAAAATAAACTTCCAAAATAAACTTATAACACAATCACTATTGTCATGGAAACAAGGATTGTTGTCTCTGCCCACTTAAAAAAATCTCATAGAAACCACGAAAAAGAATCAAATACACATCAAATGCTCATAAAATAATAATAACATCTATAAGCATTTGGTGTGTATTTGATCCTTTTTCGTGGTTTCTATGAGATTTTTTTAAGTGGGTGGGTGCGTTCCGACTAGTGATGTAAAAATACCGGTATTTTTTTTTCGGTATTAATACGGTATTGATACGGTATCGCCGTATATAATACCAAATGGGTGTTCTGTATGTTAAAATACGGTATCAAACTGAATTTTTGATACGATACCGTATTAAAACCACCCATTATGACGTTTTGTATGCAGAAACACTAAAAATTATTTGAAAATATTTATTCTGAAAAAAATATTCTAAGTAAAATTTTTGTTCTTAAAAATGATACTTGGGTTTTTTTTACCCTTGTAAAATCTACAAGTAAAATCTGAATAAAATCTTTGTTAAATCTTGGTAAAATCTAAGTCAATTCTGAGTAAAATTCTATGTAAAATCTGGATAAAATCTTAGTGAATCTTGGTAAAATCTGAGTAAAATCTTGATAAAAACTTTGGTGTTTTGTTGTCAAAGAATAGATGCTAAAATAAATTATAAAAGTGAAAGATAGGATTTAACCATACAAATTAAATATATATAACACTTATTTTTCCAAATCAATGTCCTTTTATTTTGATATGTATTATATTATGTAGTATATCATTTACAAATATTTAAATACAAATATGATATTATTATATTTAAATTTCTGGTTCCAGAAGATCTGTATTTGGATAATCTGATAAAACAAAAAAAAATAATTATTATTAGTCTGTCTTAAAGTTTTCTTTTATGATTTTATTATTTTTAATAATATAATTAATTTTAATAAATGAATTTAAACTATCCAACAAATAGAATTCAATTGATTTTAAACAAAATTAATAAATAAATCAAACTGAGAAAGAATGACGTAAAACCATGATAATAATAAAATAAAATAAAAGAGTTGTCAATAACTGAACCAAAAAAAAAAAAATGAAAATTAATTTTTAACTAAAATTATTAAAATGATAAATTTATCGTAAATGCAAGAAGACTAGAAGTACAAGAGTAGTAACTCCTTATCTCAACGCATATAACATCATTCAGCCACTAGTGTTCGCACATTAGACTATCGGCGAATTTAGCGTCCAGCGCATTTATTTCGTATATTTATTTCATATTATTAATGGGCAGCTAACACACACATACATACATACATTAATATCTGGCAGCTGATCCAAAATGGTTTCCAACCAAGAGACTTAGGTGTATTTATGTATGTATGTATGTATGTATGTATGTATGTATGTATGTATGTATGTATGTATGTATGTATGTATGTATGTATGTATGTATGTATGTATGTATGTATGTATGTATGTATGTATGTATGTATGTATGTATGTATGTATGTATGTATGTATGTATGTATGTATGTATGTATGTATGTATGTATGTATGTATGTATGTATGTATGTATGTATGTATGTATGTATGTATGTATGTATGTATGTATGTATGTATGTATGTATGTATGTATGTATGTATGTATGTATGTATGTATGTATGTATGTATGTATGTATGTATGTATGTATGTATGTATGTATGTATGTATGTATGTATGTATGTATGTATGTATGTATGTATGTATGTATGTATGTATGTATGTATGTATGTATGTATGTATGTATGTATGTATGTATGTATGTATGTATGTATGTATGTATGTATGTATGTATGTATGTATGTATGTATGTATGTATGTATGTATGTATGTATGTATGTATGTATGTATGTATGTATGTATGTATGTATGTATGTATGTATGTATGTATGTATGTATGTATGTATGTATGTATGTATGTATGTATGTATGTATGTATGTATGTATGTATGTATGTATGTATGTATGTATGTATGTATGTATGTATGTATGTATGTATGTATGTATGTATGTATGTATGTATGTATGTATGTATGTATGTATGTATGTATGTATGTATGTATGTATGTATGTATGTATGTATGTATGTATGTATGTATGTATGTATGTATGTATGTCATGGAAGTCTACTTTGTCTATTTAAAAATAATTTACATACTTTTATTTATTGAAAATCAAGAAGACTAGAGACCAGGAGAATAAACTTCAGTGGAAGGGGTAGGTTTTGATGGGACCATATACGTCGCCGTCCAGGTGGAGACACTTACTGCCTCGAACAGAACTTCGGTTTTTGGTCCGGCTTCTTTCGAGGCTATTCGGCTATGTTAAATAATTTTGTGTAATAAACAATATAATAAATAAAAATAAAGCCAAATAAACCTGCTTAACCACAACTATTAACCATATTGGAGTATTAAATTTATTTGTGTAATTAAGTTAATTTAGACTGATAATTTATTTATTTCTGAATATTATTGTTAAAATAATATTTTTTTTTAAATACCACAAATTATTTGTAAGTATGAAGCATTTATAATATAATCTAATCAAATTATAATTTCCATGCAATGACAGTTCACCATTTTTTGGAGTAATTTAATAACATACATATATACCTATACAAAAATTATATTATTTTGTTTTTTAGGATTATCAAATTGAAACAACAATATTCACTTTAATATGAGTAAAGTTAAGTAAGTACCGTATGAAGATTTATACCAATTGCTTGCCACAAATAGAGATTGTGTTCCATTGCCAAATAATCTATGAGCGATGCTCGTTACATCAGGAAATACAATAATTTATACAAGATATCAGAATCTAACAAAAAACAAAAAACAAGTATTTTGTACAAAAAAAAGAGTCAAGTACTCGAAATTGTAGTCAATTTGTAATGTAACTTGTTTTGCCATTAATTAATCTAAAATGTTAAAAAAAAAAAAATAAAAAAAAAAATTATACTTGACCCTGCTAAACATAAGATTGAATAATGTTGGCTTAAAATTTTATTTTTAATTTAGAAAAAACTACGCAGGGTCAAGTATAATTTTTTTTTTTTATTATTTTTTTTTTTTTTAACATTTTAGATTAATTAATGGCAAAACAAGTTACATTACAAATTGACTACAATTTCGAGTACTTGACTCTTTTTTTTGTACAAAATACTTGTTTTTTGTTTTTTGTTAGATATCACATCTTTTTGTAAAGTTTTTCTTGAAACATACACAATTTATATATCAAGTTTAATTTTTATTTATAATTATTTTACCGGTGTATCATTTGATGTTTATTATTTTTAATATACAATATTGCAATATTTATCATATATTCATATGTCAACTCTGCAGTGCAGCCAACAAAAATGAGCAAGTGAGAAAAGTAAAAAAAAAAAAAAATTTTATAATCTTATACCGTACTACCAACTTAACAAAATCAGAAATCTGGTTTTTCAGCCAAAAAATCGCAACCGTTAATTTGATTGTTCAATAAAAAAAAAAATAAGCCACTAAAAAATCTGATTTTTTTTTTAAAAAAAAGCTTGACATCGATTTATGGGATCATTACAAAGCCTCATATTTTTTAATTAAATCCATCATATTTTAATTAAATTTATAAAAATTGGAGACGGAAGGGGGCAAAATATTTGATGTATAATATAGTCACGGTAGTTACTCTTACACACACATATAAATTTCCTTTCTCATACTTGACTAGAGGCACTACCGTGCCTCTTGATGATGACACTTTCTTAAATCTTGTTATTTACCCGGACTTAAAAGTAAAAATAAATCGTGCTGGAAGGATTATTAAATGGATAAAATGTGGTCCTCTTAAATCACCAAAAGATGTTTTGGAAATTATTGATCTTGAGAAAATATCAGATTCTTAAAATATGATTTTTGTTTATATTCAAGTATTTTTCTCAACAGTATATCAAACAAAATCATGCTAAACAATCAATTGTAAATAAATGAAATTTTGGAGTATAATCAAATATCAACTGAAATGTTGATGTTTGATTAAAATTATGAATAACATATTAATTTTGTACAATTTAAATGATGATAATTATTTTTTTTTTTTTTAATGAAAAACTGCTAATCATGTTGAATAAATTGTATATATAATAATTCTTGCACATTTAATGCTTTTATGTACATAAAACGAAATTTAAATAAATACTTTCTTATACACGAAGTTTACTCGTTTTTTTTGTTTAATCATTGTTCAACAATATAATTTTATTATAAATGTATAAAACTATTAAACAGTGATAAAATTAATGAGCAAAGTTATTATTTATTAAATGCACCAGTTATGGTTTAAATACAAATGATAATATTGTATACACCATAAAGTTCAGATGCTAAAAAAGTAGAACAACTTGAATACATAAATTACTTAACTAAATTATTTTGTGCAACCATTTTTACTTGTTTGCTAAATGTTGTTTGTGACTTTTTCGTTTTTTTTATTAACGAAGATGTATTGTTTATTTGTGATATGGCTGTTGTACTGACAAGTTTAGCTCTTTTACGATACTCTTTTTCTTGTTTTCTTTTTTCATCATTTATTTTTCCATATTGTTTGCTTATTATTTGGACTCGATGTATTGTATAAATATTAATTATTGCTTTTGTCAATGATTCTTTATGTTTGGAACACCCAATAAGCAAAGTATCTTCTTGAAATATATTTTCAGCTATTTCTAAAAAACTATAACAGTTAAGTCTTCCAGTTCCAACTGTTTTTAAAATACATTTTTCAATGGAATTTATAAGATTATATAATGAATCTGATGGATATTTTAAATATATCCATCAGATATATATCCATCAGGCATAGATGACGAGTACACAAGTTCATATAAGTCATTTTTTAAGTCAAGAAGGTTGTATGGAATGTTGGGATCTCGAACTTTTTTGTTTGTCTGTACTTCTTTCTCATTTGGACTAGGATTTTCTATGTCATCATCAGTCATGTCTTTTGACATTTCACCAAGTACATTCTGTACCTTTTTCTCATTTGGACAAGAATTTTCTATGTCACCATTAATCATGTCTTTTGACTCACCAAGTACATTCTTTTTGAAATTCTATAAATAATAAAGCAAGACATATATTATAATAACTTTGTGAAATAAATATCTAACAGTTATGATTACAAATTTATTATTTGTAGTAATTATTTTGATGTATATATACTTACAACGAATATTGAAGGAATGCTTCCTTTTCGTAAAAGTGGACGTTCACGAGGAATTTTTGTTATTCTTCCACCACCAAAGTCAGTAACATGATAACGTATCAGATCACTTTCTTTAAAATGCAATTCACATACATAATATTCTTTACGAATTTTTCTACCTTGAATAAATGGTAATATAGCTTCAAGCCATTGTTGTTTAATTGACAATTCCTTTAAATCAAACAACATTATAATTTTGTTATTAATATATTTAAAAAACAATTGTTTATTGATAACCTTAAAAACAAGAATCAACAACTTACCTTTGGTATATCAAAAATAACAGTCTTAAGGTTTGGGTGTGGATTACGGGTATGACCGGTAAAACATCCTTGTATACAGCACGTACGAGGCATTATTGATATTTTTCAAATAAATTAAATAATAATAAATAAATATAGAATAATATAATGTAACAATAACAATGACATGTAACAAAAAATTTTTAGTGAGTAAGGGTGTATGTTATGTGTGTGATGAAGCCAAACCCGAATAGTCTCGAAAGAAGCCGGACCAAAGACCGAAGTTCTGTTCGAGGCAGTAAGTGTCTCCACCTGGACGGCGACGTATATGGTCCCACCCCCACCACAGGAGTTTATTCTCCTGGGTAGCTATTCTTGACTCGATTATCCCACCTACACGGGATAACATGAAAACGCCTGAAAATGATTAAGTCGTTTGATGTAAACCATTGAGAAGGATACAAATTAAGCTAAAATTTTCATGTTTTGCGACAAAAAAGTTATCCCAGTCCCTCGGGATCAGGGTTGTTAATGTATAAAACATAATGTTTAAAACTATGTTTAAAACATAGTTTAAAACATCCTTAGTTTTATCCATTTGTATAAAACGTCGCCATCTAGTGGCGAAATTGGGAATTTAAACGTTTTATCCATGGATAATTGTGAACAACTCAAAAAGCCTCCATTTTAACAACCCTGCTCGGGATAACTTGCGGATAATCGAGTCAAGAATAGCTACCCTGGTCTCTAGTCTTCTTGTTGAAAATTTAGAAAAAAAATAGCTAAGAGAATAGATGCAGCGAGAAAGATATTTTATCCAGCAAAAATTGTTTAATAAATTATCGTTTTTTAAGTCCATCTTTTTTTTTTAGCTATTTGTTTACTCAAAAAAAATTATCTTAACACAAAAATAAGTAGTAAACAAAAAAATATAATTAATGAAAAAAAAATTATTAAATTATTGATTTATTTGTAATTAAATTGTTTGTTTATAACAAAAAAAAAAAAAAAAATTTTTTTTTTTCATTAATTAAATTATTTATTTATTTGTAATTAAATTGTTTGTTTATAACAAAAAAAAAAAAAAAAAATTTTTTTTTTATTAATTAAATTATTTTAAAAAATTGCATTTATAGCTTCTTTTTTGTTCTTTGTTTATAGTTGTTTACAGTCTACGTTAATATTTTCTTAAGATTATATTTATAAGATTGATTGACTGTCAGAATATCGTATTGTCATTTGTGAACAAGAGTAAACAAATAAAAAAGGTTATGCGTTTAATTATTTTTTGTTGTGATTTTACGAATGTTGGTTGAGCTGGAATCATTTCATTAAACGATTATAACGCCGCCCTATAGCCGTCATGGCTGAACTATTTCTACCTAAGCGCTATGCCATAGAACTTTTTAGAAGAACTATGCTAGTCGACAAGGGCCTTTACTACATTGCTCCATTCCGTCATCCTCAACAGCTCCTTATTCTAATACATTGTGTGACGTCACAGATTACCCTCCTTGTAAAACTCCATGACTTTTAGTCTTCTTGCGTAAATGACAGCGAAAAGAGAGAGCGAGAGAAATAAAAAACGAGAACAAACGGGAACTTGAACCGGAATGAACCAAAGCCGCCAGACAACGTGTCAGTGTAATTTTTTAATTGGCCATAAATGCTTTATAAGAGCCAATGAAATTATACCTTTACTTTTACATTTCATAAGTATTAACCAATCAGTGAACGAATAAAAATGTAAACTTTCATCTTTTTATAAAAGGATAGAGGTGTATTTTGGTATCAAATGGCAGATACCGTACTTTTACATGGAAACATCGGTATTTTGGTATCTGTATTGTATTTTGCGCTCGGTATTAATACAGTATTTAATACGGTATCGTACATGCTTACATCACTAGTTCCGACTTCCGCGGCCTCCCATCAGGGATGTGCATTTTGTGAGATTTTGAGTTGTTTACAATTATCCATAGATAAAACGTTTAATACGTAAGAAAACAGGATAAAACGGATAAAACCCACGTGATTTCTCAGGGGCTCAAATTTTGATGTTTTCTATGCTCATCTATGGTGGATTAGATTCACGTTTCAAACACTGCTCAAGATTTGTCTAACAACAAACGAGTATTTTATATACATATTTATTTATAAATTTTTCTAAATATAATATTTAAATTATTTATATTCATAAATGGATTTTGTAAATATATGTATAACAACAATACTTGTTAATTTGTAAACATATTAATTCAACAAATTGAGCTTCAATAACAAAACACATGTAAGTGTTTAACATATTTCTGTGTGAAAATTGCTCGATCAACCATGTTGCATAATTTGTATTCACTTTTTTTTTAGAAACTGAACAATAAACAACAGTTTTTTATTTGAACATATAATATGAATTATAACATGTATATCATCTTCCTGAGTCGTTTTGCTCATCATCGAAATTCCTTCAGATATAGATAAAATTGATCATAATGCATCAAGTTGATCATAAGCGTTATTCACACGTAGCAACAAGTTTTATAAAAATTCTTATATAAATCTTGCGTTTTTTTATAGAATAAATTTATCATTTTTTTATAGAATATGGTCTATAGGATTATCTAACAAAAAACAAAAAACAAGTATTTTGTACAAAAAAAAGCGTGAAGTGTTCGAAATTGTAGTCAATTTGTAATGTAACTTGTTTTGTCATTAATTCATTTTTTGATATAAAAAAAAATATGATACAATAAAAACCAACGAAGAAATTTTATTTTCGATACATGTAGTTGAATCTAAATTGTTGAAAAAAAAAAATTATACTTGACTTCGCTATACATAAGATTGAATAATATTGGCTTAAAATCTAATTTTTAATTTAGGAAAAACTACGCGTATAATTTTTTTTTTTTTTAAGGGATTTGGACGATTTTTTTTCGAATATGAGAATGAGATGAAATTTATACAGTACATCCTTGAAATACTAATACATTTTCTCTAATTTTTTGCTAATTATTTGGAAGCTTGTTATTTTTTTATTAATTTTTAAAGTTGACAACTTTTAACATGGGCTCTTATGGAAAATACGATTTTCTCAAACAAAAAGTCCATGAAAATACAACATTTCTGTTCGACAATATGACATCGTCACAAAAAACCTTTTGGGTTATAAAAAAAGACAAAACAAAACATATGAAAAAAAAATTAAAGAGGTTTGGAGCTTTATTTTTTTATAATTATTAATTGAAGTATGAAAAAATTCATTTATTTTACTATCTTTCATGGCTTATGCTGAAACGTCATATACACTTGGCAGCATGAGATATTCCGCCATCTTGTGGCCCGCAAGTTTGAAAGTGTCAATGTTAACTTGCTAAAGGCATATTATTTGACTTACATGAAATAACTCTGTAAATAAATTGATTGTGTGTAATTAATTACTGATTACTTCAAATATAGACAAAAAATTAATGCATTTAGTTACAACAATTAAATTTCAAAAAATCAAAATAAAAAAATATCAGAAAGGTTTGGGAATAATGATTTTGACAGATACAGTATACACACTATCACATATTAGGAATACACCAACACGACTATATACATACGAAACAAGTGTGCCAACACTTTTTTTTCCTTTGCGCTATTGGCCGATTTTCATGATATTTTTAATTACTAATAATAAGCTTTTAAACATTGACAATTACTAGTAAATGTATTAATAATTATTAATTTTATTTTATTATACGATAACAAACAGATAAAATAGATGTTTTTTCGAAAAAAAAAGAGATTTTTTGGTTTTTAGTGGTTGGTAATGACTGTTGGGCCAATGTTTAAGAGATAAGCCGTATCCCCTCTTTTTTGCTCTCAAAAAAATCGTCTAAATCCCTTAATTTTTTTTTTAACAATTTAGATTTAACTACATGTATCGAAAATAAAATTTCTTATCGTATCCAAAATGAAATTTCTTATCGTATCGGAACGATCGTTAGTAAGATTAACATATTCAATTTGTTGCGTTAGGTCCACTAAAAAAACCTTTTGTTAATGTAACAAAAACTTTATTTGTTATGAATAAGGTATACTAACGATTGTTTGTTGATTTTACAATTATTGAATTATAAAATACTGGATTTTCTAGGATTTCAAGCACTTTTTCGAATTCCGTGACATTAACTTTGACCGCTTGAATGACCATAGAATCTGTGGTCATTTTCCACAGACTTTTTATGATTTTCAGGATGACCTGTCTTTTATATTTAATTAAATAATCATTATAAATTATACTTTAAATTATAAAGAAATTATTAATTTAAAAGTAGTTGTATTGCACATCAACGATTTAAGTGCCAGTCGATACGGAGACAAACTGAATTAAAAACTCTAGTAATTTTATATTTTCATAACTTTATTTTTTAACAAAATAAATTATTATATAGTACTTATTTTTAATAAAAGTCATTAGAATAATAATAAAAGTATTTTAAATAAATTGATTTGTTAAAAAAAATTGATGCGAAAAATTTCTCCAGACATCTTCAGACTCTTTGGGTTTCCTCTCCAGATACTTTTTTCTACAAACCAACGTTGCCAATCCGTGCCTCGAGATGTTTACACATCAAAATTAGTTAATAGTAATTAGGGTTACCATATGTGCTGAACACCAAATCAGGACATTTTGTCCAGCAGCCCTTCCGTCCCCATAAATGAAAAAAAATTATAACACAAAATGAAGCATTTATTTGTTATACATAATATATTATTAATGTAAATTAAATACATTTTTTTATAAATTATTATCGTATTAATTTTTAAATTGAATTTAATTCAATTTTCGTATTTTTGAGCAGAACTTATCTTTTTCAGTAAGCTTTCATTTTCTAAATATTTACAAAAAGCAATACATAAATAATTTTCAAAATTATATAATACAGTTATGAGATGTTTTATATTTTTTACAAAAAATTTGTTTCTTTTATTCAACCACTGTGTATTTATCATAGAAAATACTCGTTCACAGTTAGCATTATGTCCGTGTATAGCAAAATAATATTCTGCTATTTTGATAATTTCAGAGCAGCTTTCTTCACAATTATTGGAAACAAGAAGATCCACACTTTTTTTTTCACAACTTTGCTTAAAAAGTTCATCATCATCTTGTTTAGATTTTCATTAATAATTAATAACATTGACTACATATGTAATGACATGTGTATTAACAAGATTTTTTACAATTTTTGATTAACATAAACAAGATATATAAAAAAAGAAAGAATCAGTATATGTGAGACTTGTTTAAGTCTGCCATCTAAAGATGTTGGGTAAAAGTAATCAAATAACCTGCTTGACTGACGCTATGCTCTGAAGTCTGTACTAGTGGAGTTGAAAATTAAAAAAAAAAAAAACTGACAAATCAGGACATTTATTGAAAAAGGACAATTTCATAATCGATCAGGACATGTCCTGACAGAATTTCCATATGGTAACTCTAATAGTATAGTAATAATAGTAAAAATAATATTAATTGGGTTATTTTGTACAAGAATCTTTATTTATGTCAGCAGAGTAAAAATTACAGTGATATTTTTAATAAATCTATAACGTTTTACCACTTTTTAGTGGTGCTTGCATAATAATTCTTGAAAACTTCTCCCTGTGTATGAAATTCATTAAAAAGACAACTTAAAAAAAAAAAAAAAATAAGCAAACCCTTAAGTAAATCTTCATTTTTCAGTTAAAAATCAAACTAAAAATATAAAATCGCAGTCGAAATATGACGCATATATATATTAACTATTTATGTACACATGAAGAGAAGCCAAGAATTATGATAAAATGCCTAAAGTTTTTCGTACTAATTTTTGTGCAATTCTTTCGAATTCAGGTCTGTCTTCACGCCACATTTTAGCAGCATCAACATTAGCTCCACTCTCGTCATTTGGCTCAGCAAGCATACTGATAACACTTAATAAAATTTTTTCGACACTTTGGACTGGACTCCATCTTTCTGAACTACTTTCATATCCCATCGGATCATCTCCCGGAGCATGAAGAATACTGATGCAGACTCTTCCATCTGCATAAACTGAAAAATAAATTTGTTTTATTTACTATTACAAAAATTTTAGTATTTTAAAATTTAAATTTTTTTAGATATTTACTATTCGGGTGAAACATTTCGCATGTGAACTGCATTTTTGGCGGACTCAATGGATAGTCAGGTGGAAAAACAAGTTTTGCTGGAAAAACTCCACCTTCAAAGCATGTACCTTCTGGACCACTGTCAACATTGTCATAAATAAACGGATTTATATATATATATGAAAATAAGCTCAATAAAAATCTTTTTGAATTTTAGTACAGGGTTCCGCGCGATGGATTATCAAATGATTAATTTTAAATGAATTTTATGTATAAAACCTCATTCATAATAAACAAATCATATATCGCAGACTTATGTAGCCAAAAAAGACTTACGAACAATTACATAGAATCTTAAACTTTTTAAATGGTTTTTTTTTTCTATGATATAAAAGAAATCGCGCTTCAATTTATACTACCACTTTGATAATTTGTATCTTAATCATAGTAAAAAAATTGATAAATTAAAGTTTTGGGGTAAAATTATTTTAAATATTCATTATTGAGGTACAAATTAATCCACGGCAGTTTCTCAGACAAAACAAAATTATTGTAAAATATTTATTATTTATTTTAAATTTACAACAAAAATTTATATGATGCATTTAAAAATTAATATTTTTCAATAACTACACATGATAATCAGTTGTTATTTAATTGTTTATTAAGGATTTTATATTATTTAATTTGCATTTGGATCATGAAATAGAAAAAAATTGATGAAATGTATAAATTTATAAAGATATTTTATTTGTATAATAATAAATATAGATTTAAATATATATCATATTAATGAATATGTACATATAATTATAAATTGAAGACCATTCGTTAAAATATGTAAAATATGTAGTAATAAAAACAAAACAAAAATCTCAAATTTTTATATACAAAAAAGACTCATTTTTTCCCTTTATTGCAGAATTGTAGATCATCAGAATTCGTACTTTTTTATTCAAAGTTTTCGAAAACAAAAGCAGCGAAATAAAAGTGAAAAAATTTATTGAATAAAGTTAACTATTGTTCATTGAATGCAACCTTTTTAATTTGCTTGATTCTGGATTAAAAAAATGAGGCGGTTTTTTGACAATTACTAATTCGAATTTACAAACAATTGTATTGTATATGAATACTTACATCTTTCTTTCTTTACACCGTATACACTTTTTTTTACAGTATATGACTTTTACAGGTAAAAGACAAAAACTGTATAAATGCTTAGATTTATAAAGCGGTCAAAATATGCAATTGTTTCCTTTTTAAAATAACATGGATATGTTGCAAAGAGACGAGACAGGGCTAGAGTGAGCTTTCTCTACGAAAAAATTTTCTTTCCTCAGGTATCTCTCTAGGAAATAGAATTTTATTGGTTCCATCTTTAATTTGAATAATTACTTTCTTTTTCAGTAATATTCATCGAAGAGGTGCGGGATTTTCTCGATCCTGACATTTACTCTATTATATTTTAAATCTATATATTCAAAATTAATTTGAGATTCATTCAAATAACAATTCTAAGGTATACAACTGATTGAATACAAAACTAAAAATGTGCAAAACTTAAAATAAAAGATAGAAACTAAATTATCTATCCCTTGACTTTTTTACTCGTATCTGAACAACGGTATCGTAACACGCAGAAAGAAAATTTATGTAGACTGTCTTCGTTGGAAAAATTCGAATTAGTAATTGTCAAAAAACCACCTCATTTTTTTAATCCAGAATCAAGCAAATTAAAAAGGTTGCATTCAATGAACAATAGCTTGAAAAATAACAATATAAATTGTTTAATAACAATTCATATTAAAAGTTAATATTGAAAATTGAATAATTGATCGATTTTTATTATTTTTTTCCATTCAATAAAAGAACGACTATATACAGAATATTATCTCTGGAAAAGAAAATTTTCACATAAAAAATAACAATATAAATCGTTTGTTAAAAATTAAATATTAAAAATAAATTACGAATTCAGTGATTGATCGATTTCGATTTTTTTTTTTTTTCAAAAAACGGACAGATTCTTACTATAATATTGTTGAGAATGGGAAATCTTTTTCCATAATTATTTGTTTATTTAAAAATTTATTTCTCGTAATTTTAAATGCGTTGTGCGAGAACGTGAAATTGATTAAATGATTTTTTTTACAATAATTCAACAAGTAATTGAATCCGTCTTTTTTTGAAAAAGAAAAAAAAAATCAAAGTCGATCAATAATTGAATTCGTAATTTATTTTTAATATTGATTTTTGATAAACGATTTATATTGTTGTTATTTTTCAAGTAAAATTTTTTTTTTTTCCATAAATAATAAAGTTTGTATCCATTCTTTTTAAACAAAAAAAAAAAAAAAACAATCAAAATTGATTAACTTTTAAAAATATAATTTAATTTTTAATATTAATCTTTATTTAATATTTCATATTGTTGTTATTTTGCAAGTAAAAATTTTTTTTTTTCATAAACAATAAAGTTTGTATCCATTCTCTTTAAACAAAAAAAAAAAAAACAAAATCAATCAATTATTGAAGTTATAATTGAATTTTTAATATTTATTTTTTATAAACAAATCAAATTATTGTAATTTTTTGAGTAAAAATTTTTTTGTTCAAACCATGTATTAGTAAGAATCGGTGCCTTTTAAACAAAAAAATTTTTGAAATCGATCGATTATCAAAGTTTTTATTTATGTTTTAATAATAATTTTTTAATAAAAAATTGTGTTTTGTTATTATTTTTCAAGTAAAAAATTTTTTTTTCTTTATAATATAAGAGTGTCAACTTGCCTCTTTTAAACAAAAAAAAAATTTTTCAAATCAATCAATTATTGAAGCTATTATCCAATTGTTAATTTAATTTTACAATAAATAATTGCTTTTGTTATTGTTTTTTGGCCACGGATGCACGGAAAGCAAATTCAAAACAAATATCGTTTCAAGTTTTTTTTTTCTTTAATTTTTTTTTTTTTTTGACGTCATCAGATTAACCCCTGAGTTAAGATGATAATCATCTACAACTTTAAAAATTAATAACTAATTTACGGTTGGTTTAGAAAAATTTATTTGAACTACCCCCCCTAAAAAATTTTTATCTATAATTTTCATATAAATTTTTTTCTCTATCTCTAACAGGAACCGCGAAATCAACGTTTTTTTTTTATTTATTTCACCTCTTTCCGGCGGGGTTAGAATTTTTTAAATAATTTTTTTGAAATCGCGAGGGTCGAATTAGTTTATAATAATTTTTTTTTTTAAAATGCAACCAAATTTAAAAAATGCTCATTTGAAACGGATTTTTCCTCTATCAACTGTCTCTATGGACATGCGCAGCTGCGAATTTATGCATGTGTGTAAATATGTACATGCATAAGAATAAATATATCGTGGAATAAAAAAAGAGAGTAGAGTGACACGATGAACGTGAAAAAAAGAAAAATGCAAAAACTCGACAATTTTACTAAAATATTTATTTTTTAGTCAAATCTTGTACCTGGCTTGTTCGGAATATTATATCTTTTTAACCATACATCGGAAAAATTCAAGATTAGGCTTATTGGATAGGGAAATATCGACATTAATAAGGAAAGTAATTTTAGTTTTCATTTATAATAAATATTAAGAGAGTTATTGAGCAAATAAAAATTCGTGACGTCATACCCATGCAACCTATTTATATTATATACCCGGTAAGTCTCGCGCTGGGAAAAATGAGTCGAGACTCTACCGAGTCTCTTGATACTGAAAATACATTCAAATTTGAACTTGGCGCTTATATGAGCTCATTTGATATTGTAAATCACAACAAAAAATAATTAAACGCATAACCTTTTTTATTTGTTTACTCTTGTTGACAAATGACAATACGATATTCTGACAGTCAATCAATCTTAAAAATATAATCTTATGAAAATATTAATGTAGACTGTAAACAACTGTAAACAAAAAACGGCTATAAATGCCGCTTTTTTTTTTTTTTTTCAAAGTTGGCTGCATCTAAAAAAACGAGTGTGAAGTTAGCAGAACTATGCTCAAAATGCTGCACGCAGCATTTTTCCAGCATAGTCCTCAGCGGCCATTTTTTAGTGAGTTTTTGGTGATATATAGTGACCAAAGTGCTATGGCATAGAACTTTGTTGAAAAACTATGCTAGTCGACAAGGGCCTTAACTCTATCGGTCACTGACGGCGCTATTCTTAGTTAGTACCGAAGTCAAAATCACATGTTTTTTTGTTTACTACTTATTTTTGTGTCAAGATAATTTTTTTTGAGTAAACAAATAGCTAAAAAAAAGAAATGGACTTAAAAAGAGACAATTTATTAAACAGTTTCTGGTGGATGAAATATCTTTCTCGTTGCATCTATTTTCATAGCTATTTTTTCTCTAAATTTTCAATAAATAAAAGTATGTTAATTATTTTTAAATAGACAAATAACTAAAGAATGGGATGGACCGAAAAAAAAAAAATTTGTTAAATAATTATTGCTGGGTAGAATATTAAAAAAAAAAAAATAGGGTGCAATTATTTATTTGAAAAATGAAATACAAATATACCTAAGAATATAGATGTATACGCAAAAAAATATTTTACTCAGCAATAATTATTTAATAAATTATCTTTTTTTTGGGTCTTATTTTTTAGCTATTTGTCTATTTAAAAATAATTTGCATGCTTTTATTTATTGAAGATTTAAAGAAAAATTAGCTAAGAAAATAGATGCAGCAAAAAAGATATTTTATCCAGCAAAAATTAATTAATAAATTGTCTTTTTCTGAATAAATCTCATTTGTTTATTCAACAATTATTAACATGCTTTCATTTATCTAAAAAATAGAAAGGAAATAGCTCAGAAAATGGATGTACTTAAAAAAATATTTTTAACAGGCATAATGGTTTAATAAATTCCTTTTTTTTGAGTTTATTTCATTCCGTATAGCTAATTGCTTATTCAAAAATAATTTTCAGGCATTATCATTTATTAGATGCATCCATAGACAATATTAATTTTTTAATTTTTAAATAAATAAATGACTGCAAATTTTTTTTTAATAAACACTAGCGATAATGAAAGAGATGAATTCAAAGAAAGACATTTTATCCTTTGTTTTTGGAATCAAGTAAATGCCCAAAAATAATTGTTGAATGAACAATTAGCTACGGTATAAGATGTACTTAAAAATAGACAATTTATTAAATAATTATCCCTGTTAAATATCTTTGTTTAGCTACCTCTTTTTTAGTTTATTCCTCTTTATTTTTTTAATCAATAAATGCGTAAAAATATTTTTCAAGTAAACAAATAGCTATGAAATGAGATGTACTTGCATAAAAAGACAATTGATTAAATAATTATTGCTATGATATAATATATTTTATGAGTACATTCATTTTTTTAGGTGCTTGTTTTTTATTTTTTTAAATAAATTGAATAATTTAAAACTAAAGAATAAATTGTCTTTTTTTGAGTATATTACATTCCGTAGCTATAATAATGGCCGACCATTTAGGTAGAAAGACAAGTGGTGGCCAGCGGTCAAACTGAACTTACCTCATCGCATCACGAGTGGAAATAGGTCCAATCGATTGGTATTGATGCCCTGAATATAAAAATAACTATGGCCGACCATTTAGGTGGAAAATTTTTGATGGCCGACCAAAAAACTTCAAAATTTAAAAAAAAAAAAAGTTTTTTGGTCGGCCATCAAAAATTGTAAATGATGTAAATTTTCTTACCTCATACACCTACTTTGACCGCTAGCCGCCACTTGTCTTTCCACCCAAATGGTCGGCCATTGTTATTTTCGTGTTCAGGGCATCAATACCAATCGATCGGGCCTATTTCCACGCGTGATGCGATGAGGTAAATTTACTTACCTCATACACCCACTTTGACCGTTGGCCGCCACTTGTCTTTCCACCCAAATGGTCGGCCACTGAAACTGCTTATTGTACTCGCCAAGACAAGTCGAATTAACCTATTTCAGCTCGTGATGCGATGAGGTAAGTAAAAGCACGATGGGCTCCCTAACTATCTTTGTAACGAAAAAATGTAAATATTTATTTCATAATAGTCTGACACAAATCTAGCAAAGTGAATAGGGATTTTTGAATTTTTTTGTAGGTATGATTTGAATCGTCACCATCTTGAAGATCCGACCAGAACGAGGTTTTGGAACTTACCCAAAAATTGGACCTACCTGTATATTTCTACTATGCATCGTTGGTATTAATCGTAGTTTTCGTTTCCAAAGAAATGAGAGTTTGGTCAAGTTTTGTCAACGAAAATTAGAGTCTAGTACACAATAGTTCATTAGGTAAATGTTGTTAAAAAGTCGGCGTATAGTTAAAGTCAAATTTACCAAAGTTAGTTTCTACAGCACGGGAAAAAGCTTTTCCCACTCCTAGTTAAATTCGTTTAGTGCGGTAGCCCCTTCTCCTAAACCTTCTTTGGTCAACGAGACTGTAGTTAGCAGTATGATGGACGAATTAAAATGATGAGTCTATTTGAAAGGAAATTGATCTAACAAAAAACAAGCATTTTGTACAAAAAAGAGTCAAGTACTCGAAATTGTAGTCAATTTGTAATGTAACTTTTTTTTCCCATTAATTAATCTAAATTGTTTAAAAAAGAAAAATAAAAAAAAAAATTATACTTGACCCCGCGTAGTTTTTTCTAAATTAAAAATTGAATTTTAAACCAACATTATTAAATATTATGTTTAGCAGGGTCAAGTATAATTTTTTTTGTAATTTTTTTTTTTAACAATTTAGATTAATTAATGGCAAAACAAGTTACATTACAAATTGACTTCAATTTCGAGTACTTGACTCTTTTTTTTGTACAAAATACTTGTTTTTTGTTTTTTGTTAGATATCACATTTTTTTGTAAAGTTTTTTTTTGTAACATACACAATTCATATATCATCAAGTTTTCATACATTTTTAAGTAAATATTAATAAAATTCTGCAGTGCAGCCAATGTAGCAACACGAAAAAGATCTGGTCAGTTTGAGAAAAACGCCAAGACCGTAATATCGATGATGCTTTAAATATATATTGCCGCAACGAAAAAATTTGATTTTTTTTTCAAAAAAAAAGCTAGACATCGATTTATGGGATCATTACAAAGCCTCATTATCTTTATTAAACTCTATCAATTATTAATTATTTTTCTAAAAATTTCGGACGGAAGGGGACAAAATATTTGATAAGGCACGGTAGTATCATCATACGCAATCACATTCTCATATACATATTCTCATCAACACATATAACAACATTAGTTGTGCAGTTGGTTTTGCGCAAGTTAATCTTATGTGTACATTTATTAGCATATTCATAAATTACTCGACAGTTCGAACGTTGATAAATTATTTTTAATTTTAATAATTTCTTTATGAATCATAATGATCAGAATTAACTACAATTCTGCTTTATGAAATTAATATTATTCGATCAAGACAATAATTAGTGTAAGCACAACTCTATCAGGCCTTTTAAAAAAAAAAATGAATACTAATTTTAATTAGAATAAAGCTATTGATATTTTTAAACGTGATTTTGGGGTGGTTTTAGACAATAAATCTTATAATATTAGGTACGTTATATACAGTTAAGGGTCGATTTATCATGCTTAAATCTATAACTACGAAAAAAGTGTAAATAACTATAACTTTTGAATTATTGTCACACTTAACGTTTTATCATAAATTAGTAACATTCTACTTGAGCAAACAGTAACAAGTTATAAAAATAAATAACATACGTAATTAAAGCCTCCCATTCAAAAAAATTTTCTTCATTGACTGGTCCAGCAACTATACCTTCTGGTGGGTTAAGGGTTAACTCTGTAAAATAATGGATTTTAGTTTATTTTTCTTATTTTTATTTGTCATAAACTTACAATAACGACTGTAAAATTTTTCTTCCTCCCAAATACAGTACCTCGACAGTTTTAATAAATTATCTTACGTTTATATTCAGCCATAAGACGCCTCAATGCGGAACCTGCCATACCTAGTATTTTGTTCGATCAAATTATAATGAATATTCAGTTAAAACAACAATTAATAAGTACTTTTTTAACTTGGTAACACTGAAAACTAATTTTTAAATTTCGATCATGAGGTTAAACAATAGAAAAAAAAAGTAATGTGTCCACACGCAAGTTTTTCCATCCGAATTCTTGTAGCAAGGCCTTGTGTCGAAAATTTGGGATAGTATATCTCACCAATTCAGTGTTGGGTAGTTAGACGATTTTTAGGTTTAATACTTTCATACCGGTATCTTACCATTTTTGCAATATAATAACGCTGTAAAAGTATGAAACTCAGAAACGCCCCTTGTGGCTAGTGATGTAAAAATACCGGGATTTTTTTTTCGATATTAATACGGTATTTAATACGGTATTGATACGGTATCGCCGTATTTAATACCAAATGGGTGTTCTGTATGTTAAAATACGATATCAAACTGAATTTTTGATACGATATCGTATAAATACCAAAATGCACCTCTATAGATGTAAAAATACGGTATCAAAAGTGTGGCGCTATTGTCAATTTTACTGTCCGCCATCTTTTTTGCACCAAATTTCAAAAACTTTCAGTAATATAAAAAAATTATGTAAAAAAACAATATCTGTAATAAAAATTGAATAAAGATATACATAAGTTATCAAATTATAACAAATTGACATAAATAAATAAATAACTAAATAAATAATTTATTATTATACTTTTTTATTATTTTACGAGACCGGTAACGCGCCTTCGGCGCCTTTTTTATTGTCATTTATCTATTATCTATTATCTATTATCTATGATATAAAGTACCTGAAAAAAAAATTATAAAATTAATAAATTAATATAGTTTATATTTTATTTTATTTTATTTTATTTGATTTTATTTGATTTGATTTGATTTGATTTTATTTTATTTTATTTTATTTTATTTTATTTTATTTTATTTTATTTTATTTTATTTTATTTTATTTGATTTGATTTTATTTTATTTTATTTTATTTTATTTTATTTTATTTTATTTTATTTTATTTTATTTTATTTTATTTTATTTTATTTTATTTTATTTTATTTTATTTTATTTTATTTTATTTTATTTTATTTTATTTTATTTTATTTTATTTTATTTTATTTTATTTTATTTTATTTTATTTTATTTTATTTTATTTTATTTTATTTTATTTTATTTTATTTTATTTTATTTTATTTTATTTTATTTTATTTTATTTTATTTTATTTTATTTTATTTTATTTTATTTTATTTTATTTTATTTTATTTTATTTTATTTTATTTTATTTTATTTTATTTTATTTTATTTTATTTTATTTTATTTTATTTTATTTTATTTTATTTTATTTTATTTTATTTTATTTTATTTTATTTTATTTTATTTTATTTTATTTTATTTTATTTTATTTTATTTTATTTTATTTTATTTTATTTTATTTTATTTTATTTTATTTTATTTTATTTTATTTTATTTTATTTTATTTTATTTTATTTTATTTTATTTTATTTTATTTTATTTTATTTTATTTTATTTTATTTTATTTTATTTTATTTTATTTTATTTTATTTTATTTTATTTTATTTTATTGAAACTTCTTATCATTTCATAGTAACAAAAAAATTTGATGCAACCCGAGCGAGTGATTCTAGTGCGTGATATAGCGCTTATGTGTTTTATAGAAGTTTCACTTTCCATTAAATAAACACACCCAAATCGTTTATTTTATTTATTATTTTATACGTACCTTTTATTATATATTAATTATTATATATGAAGCTTTAACAATAGAGCGAGGTTATATTATGTGTTATGGTTTTAAATATTAAATCACAACACAATGCTCTTTTGTTTAAAAAAAAGCTTTAAAATTAAAAATATACTATCGTAAGTGATAGATAGATTAAAACCTTTATATTAAGACACAATGTTTATTTTTAATTTTAATGTTTACATAATATCGATTTAATTTTAATGACACAATTGAAGTTTATAATATCATATACTAACTAATTATAAATTATGATTTTCAATTTTTTTTTATTTAGAAATAAAAATAAAATTGCAATTATTATACGATTAGCCAATGTTGAAAAAAAGGAATATGGCATCAAATGATTTTAGGTCTTATGAGATTTCATTATTTTTTTTAGTATAAGGTCACATACCCAGTTTCTGAACAGTTTAGGCTAAATTTTTTTTCAAGTGCTTTTCACATTTATAAAAAATGAAAAAAGTTTATGTTTTAAATTTTTTTCTAATAAAACAAGGTTTAAATTTAATGAAAAAAATTTAAAATATATTAAAAGAATAATAGTTAATTTATAATAAATTATTTAATGAACCCCTCTCAAAAGCCCAGTTTCTGAACGGCAAATAGTGTCATGTCATAGTTTCTGAACGGAAAATGAACCAATTTCTGAACGAAAAAAAAATACAAATTTGGTGATAGAAAAAAACAAATCAGAAGTAGTTATAATAGTTGTTAATGATTTATTTATTTGTTTTAATATAAAACTAGATATTTTAAGTATTAATTAACTTTTTTTTTTCATAAAAAAATTTTATTATAATTATTTAAATAAAATAACAGCGATAACACTTATGAAAATCATTCTTTTATTTTTTTTAAAGCAACTTGTAATGATTCATCTGTGTATTCATTTGTTTTTTTTTTATTATTATTACTTGTTTTTATAGCTACTTATGAGTTCAACAACTAAGCTAGCTACTTATTTACTATACCAGTTATTGAATTCACGATAATTATTTATTAACTTTATTTGAAAAAAAATTATGTATTTAAAAATTAAAGATTATTTAATTCTGAATCGATTACAATAAAAATATATATTATTATATTCTTACTAAATATATATATATTTTTGACAAGCAACAGACAACTCTAGACGTTCAACACTACCACACAACCGAAAAATGGCGTTATTTATAAAGTACGAGTTTCTTGATATTTTTTATTTTTTTTGAGATATTTATAAACTACATTAATTATATACACTGTGTTCATTAGTTTAATGAAAAGTTTTTCTTTCATATAAAATTTTTTTTTTTTATGATAGAGTAAAAAATAATTAGTAATTGTAAAAAATAGACATTATCGTTCAGAAACTGGGTGCCGTTCAACAACTGGGTATGTGACCTTATATATATATATAAATATAAAAAAATAAATGCCTACGTTCAATGTATATTACACAACGCATCTTGACTGGAACAACAATCTTTAAACGTTCATCTTCTTGGGAATAATTCATAATTTTTACTATTATAAAATTTTCTTTATCATCAACAATTTTACCATATCCATGTAATCTATCAACTTCTTGTACCAATAACATTGATTTTATGTAACCTTTGACTTAAAAAATTTGAATTAAAAAAAGAGTTAAAATAATACATGATAAAGAGGTTAGGTTCACACGATTCGTATATCTACTCCAGTCGAAAAGCAGTTGAGCCTTACAGGATTCATCGGTAATTGAATCGGTCATTATTACCGGAATATTTGGACACTGAATCGACAAGCTTTCGACAGCAAATTGAGAGCTATCTAATTCATTGATTTTTCATTGTTTTTAATTGTTTAAAAATTATAAGACACTTTATTATTGATAATTTGGATGTTTTTTTTGATAAAATTTATAAAAAAAATATAAACAATTTGTTTAAATAAAAAAAAAAAATTTTTTTTTTTTTTTTTTAATAATTTTTAATTCAATTGTTAATAACAAATAAGTAAAAAAAAACAAAATAAATCAGTATTTAAAAACGTCTCAACAATAAACAATATAAAAAAAAAAAAATTTTCAACTTTAAATATACAGTATGCGCGTGGACACTGTTTCGACACCGTTTCGACCGCGTTTCGACACCGAATTGAGAGCTATCTAAATCATTCATTTTTCATTGTTTTTAATTGTTTAAAAATTATAAGACACTTTATTATTGATAATTTGGATGTTTTTTTTGATAAAATTTATAAAAAAAATATAAACAATTTGTTTAAATAAAAAAAAAAAAAATTTTCAACTTTAATAAAAATTATTACCAAAAAAAAATATTCGAAATTAAAAAAAAAAATTTTTTTTTTTTTTATTTAAACAAATTGTTTATATTTTTTTTATAAATTTTATCTAACAAAAAACAAAAATTAAAATTTTATGTACAAAAGAAGTGTCAAGTGTTCGAAATGTGATGTAATTAATTTTGCTATTAATTAATTTTTCATATATAGATACATATACAATATATAACATATGATACTATATAGAAAAACCAAAGAAGAAAATTTATTTTTGATTCATGTAAGTTTAAATTGTTAAATAAAAAAAAAAAAAAAAAAAAAAAAATTATACTTGACCCCGCGTAGTTAAATTTTAAGCCAATATTATTTAATCTTATATAAAGCGGGGTCAAGTATAATTTTTTTTTTTTTTTTTTTTTTTTTTATTTAACAATTTAAACTTACATGAATCAAAAATAAATTTTCTTCTTTGGTTTTTCTATATAGTATCATATGTTATATATTGTATATGTATCTATATATGAAAAATTAATTAATAGCAAAATTAATTACATCACATTTCGAACACTTGACACTTCTTTTGTACATAAAATTTTAATTTTTGTTTTTTGTTAGATATCACATCTTTTTGTAAAGTTTCTATAGCTTTATTGTATTTAAATAACATAAATACACATAAATATTAGACTGTTTCAAAAAAAAAAAATATTTTTTTTTTTCTTCTCCCACCCTATAAAATGTTAGTACTCATCGAGACAAACCATGTACTATTTTTTTTTTTTTTTTTTTAATGTCGCTCATCGACTTTTAATATTTTCCATTTAAAATACATGTAACCAGAGTGCTCATTTCGTACTTTTGTTTTTAACTTGATCAATTTTCAAGCTAGCGACTTGAAATTAGGACCGTTTGAAAGCTTAAAAAAGAGCTTTAAAGAAAACATTGAAAAAAAAATTTTATTATCAAATATTGAAAAAAAAAAAAAACAGCGTTATTTATGCAATTTTTTTATAAACAAATAATGATAACTTGTAAAATAATTAATATATTTAAAAACTAATTGAATATTTAGAAAGCTCCATTAAAAAGCTTAAGATATTATATATTATATGTTGAATTTTTTTTTTTTAATAAATACTTAGAAGTCTATAAATTAAAAAATTTTCGTTTTTTTACAAATAAACATTAATAACATTTTTTATTCAAAAAACCGCTGATAAGAAATTTTTTTTTCAATGTTTTTTTCTAAGCTTTTTTTTTAAGCTTTCAAATGGTCCTAATTTCAAGTCTCTAGCTTGAAAATTGATCAAGTTATAAACAAAAGTACGAAACGAGCACTCTGGTTACATGTATTTTGAATGGAAAATATTAAAAGTCAATGAGCGACATTAAAAAAAAAATAGTACATGGTTTGTCTCGATGAGTACTAACATTTTAAGGGGTGGGAAAAGAAAAAAAAAAATATTTTTTTTTTTTGAAACAGTCTAATAAATATATACGTTGGGTTGCCACGCATTTATCTATAGCTCCAAAAAAAAAATATTGAATTTGCCCTCAGTATCCCCTATATATTTATAAATTTTAATTTAATTTATTTTATTTCATTTTTGTTTATTAAAATAAATTAATTATTGTTATTTATTATTTATTATTTATTTAGATTTATTATTTTATTTTCTTTTTGTTTATATTGATTTAAAATAAATGCTGTTATAATGTTACCAACATAAAAACAAAAATCTGGACTAAAATAAATTAAACAAAATAAATTAATAATAAATGAAACTGAATTATAAACAAGATAAACATAAGCTAGATATGTTACCAACATAATAACAAAAATCTGGACTTATGAAATAATTTTACGAAAAACGCAATTTAGAAAAATTGATTTTACTTTTAAAAAAAAAATATGCAAGTTAAAAATTTAATTTTTTTTTTATTAAAAAGACTGATATTAAATTTCGTAATCACACTGAATAAAATTTTGATATAATTAATTTATAATATTAAAATTAGTCTTTCAAATATTAGCAAGGGTTATGGTTACCTCTATTTCGTGTATAATAGTCTCGGTAGTGCCTTTTCGTTTTCATTTTTTTTTTTTTCGAATATTATTGTCTTTCTCACACTTGACACGAGGCACTACCGTGCCTCTTGATAAAAAAAAACATCCAAATTATTAATAATAAAGTGTCTTATAATTTTTAAACAATTAAAAACAATGAAAAATGAATGATTTAGATAGCTCTCAATTCGGTGTCGAAACGCGGTCGAAAGCCGGTCGAAAGCCTGTCGAAAGCCGGTCGAAACGGTGTCGAGACAGTGTCAACGCGCATACTGTATATTTAAAGTTGAAAATTTTTTTTTTTTATATTGTTTATTGTTGAGACTTTTTAAATACTGATTTATTTTGTTTTTTTTTACTTATTTGTTATTAACAATTGAATTAAAAATTATTAAAAAAAAAAATAAAAAATTTTTTTTTTTTTATTTAAACAAATTGTTTATATTTTTTTATTAATTTTATTAAAAAAAACATCCAAATTATCAATAATAAAGTGTCTTATAATTTTTAAACAATTAAAAACAATGAAAAATGAATGATTTAGATAGCTCTCAATTCGGTGTCGAAACGCGGTCGAAAGCCGGTCGAAACGGTGTCGAGACAGTGTCAACGCGCATACTGTATATTTAAAGTTGAAAATTTTTTTTTTTTATATTGTTTATTGTTGAGACTTTTTAAATACTGATTTATTTTGTTTTTTTTTACTTATTTGTTATTAACAATTGAATTAAAAATTATTAAAAAAAAAAAAAAAAAATTTTTTTTTTTTTATTTAAACAAATTGTTTATATTTTTTTTATAAATTTTATCAAAAAAAACATCCAAATTATCAATAATAAAGTGTCTTATAATTTTTAAACAATTAAAAACAATGAAAAATCAATGAATTAGATAGCTCTCAATTTGCTGTCGAAAGCTTGTCGATTCAGTGTCCAAATATTCCGGTAATAATGACCGAGTCAATTACCGATGAATCCTGTAAGGCTCAACTGCTTTTCGACTGGAGTAGATATACGAATCGTGTGAACCTAACCTCTTTATCATGTATTATTTTAACTCTTTTTTTAATATTATAAAACATATTAAAGTCAAGATTTTGTCAGTTTAAATTGTTGTTATTTTAATATTCCATTTATTTTCCATTTTTCTAACTTATTTCTCTTATTCGGCTCTTGGGAATTACGTTTTATATATGCTGTCGAATTGCTCTCAAATCGCTGTCGACTGAGCGCAACATTAGAGTGTCGATACACGATCGAATAGGTGTCGACGCATCCGCTAGGGAGTATAAAAATCACTCATCATAAAAAAAAAAATAAATTTTCTTTTAATTGCAAAATAATAAACAATTAATAATTTAAAAACACTATATCCTTGAATAAATTTGAGATAAAATTAAAAATGAGCCCTCCAACTTTCATCAAAATTTGATTTGACAATAAAAAGACGTAAATCCTTGGATATACGCCCTCCATTCTTTAATAAAGGCTGTTACGCCCTTTTTTCTTTTTTATGTTTTAAAATTGGATAAAAAATCAAAAAAATAATAAATTTAGACTTACGCCTTTTTTCCTTTATTAAAACGAAAAATCCCAAAAATGGCACTTACGCCCTTTATCATTTAATGCGATGATATTATATATTTTCATTATTCTAATATATTATCTATTTTTATTATTTTAATATATTAATTTATTATTTTAATTATTAATATATTATTTTAATAATTTTATATGAAAAATATATTATATATATTTTTAGTATTTTAATATATTATTAATATGTGGAATAATACTTTTGACCAGATCAACTAGTCTTGATTAGCTTTGTCACCATCATTATAATGATCATTTCCATAAGCATTCTCGATGACATCTTTCAATTTATTTGCCATTATTGCAATTAAATGAACCAAAAGCCTTATATAGAAAAAGAAAATAATTAAACATAATTATTACAGACAATATAAACAGACAAAAAAAATTGAAACTAACCTCGTTTGCTTATGCAACAATAATATATTTCATTGTTGTCAATTGAATAATTCAGCTGTATCCTCAAATTAATCAAATAGACATATAAATTTTATATAATAAAAATTACTGGTGTAATTTAAAAATATTTATATTTATATTAATAAATTAAGTAATTACCTTGTAACAATAATTATCTTGCTTCTTTTGATATTCTTTGTTATTATCAACAAAAAAAAAAAAAATCAAAATAATATTAACACTTATTTCCAAAATGGCTGTCGCTCATAGCGCCAAAACTTACAAATTCTGATACGGTATTTTTACATTTATAGAGGTGTATTTCGGTATCAAATGGCCGGTATCATGGAGGTCTATAAGGAGGATAATCTTTCAAAATTTACTGAGGATGACGGAATGGAGCAATTTAGTTACTCTATCGACCACTGACGGCGCTAGTTTTGGTAGGTACCGAAGTCAAGATCATAGGTGTGTTCGTTCACTATTTACACCGAGCGTATGCACGGAGCGTATGCAAGGAAGCGCTAGAGTCGTGCGGGCATTTGAAGAAACTTTTTTGATAAAATTTACTATTTATTTGTTGTTATTTGTTTTTTTCAGTTCTTTTGCTGTCTTTCATAATTATTAATTGCTAATTAGTTATGGTGTTGTTATTTTTCTTTCCGAATCCAAAGCGTTAGTAAATTTTATCAATAAAGTTTCTTCAAATGCCCGCACGACTCTAGCGCTTCCTTGCATACGCTCCGTGCATATGCTCGATGTGAATAGTGAACGAACACACCTCATATGTTATTATTATTGTGTGGCTCAGTTAAAGTATTTTTTTGTGTAAAAAAATAAAATACATTTATTTATTTAACAATTAATATTGTCTATGGATGCATCTAATTAATGAATGCCTGAAAATTATTTTTAAATAAATAATTAGCTATACGGAATGAGATTAACTCAAAAAAAGACAATTTATTAAACAATTTTTGCTAAATAAAATATTTTTTTTGCTGCATCTATTTTCGTAGATAATTTTTTTTCAAATGTTCAATAAATGAAAGCATGTGAATTATTTTTAAATAGACATATAGCTAAAAAATAAAATGGATCCAAAAAAAAGATAATTTATTAAATAATTATTGCTGAGTAAAATATTTTTATGAGTACATCTATTTTCTTAGGTATATTAGTTTTTTATTTTTTAAATAAATAATTGCACCCTATTATTTCTTTTTAATATTTTACCCAGCAATAAGTATTTAATAAATCATTTTTTTTTTTGGGTTCATCTCATTCTTTAGCTATTTGTCTATTTAAAAATAATTTACATACTTTTATTTATTCAAAATTTACAGAAAAAATAGCGAAGAAAATAGATGCAGCAAGAAAGATATTTTACCCAGCAGAAATTGTTTAATAAATTGTAGTTTTTTGAGTCCATATTTTTTTTTAGCTATTCGTTTACTCATAAATAATTATCTTGACACAAAAATAAGTAGTAAACAAAAAAACATCTGATTTTGACTTCGGTACCTACCAAGACTAGCGCTGTCAGTGGTCGATAGAGTTACTACATTGCTCCATTCCGTCATTCTCAACAGCTCCCTATCCTAATACATTGTGTGACGTCACAGATTACCCTCCTTGTAAAACTCCATGCAAATGGCAGATACCGTGTTTTTACATGGAAACATCGGTATTTTGGTATTTGTATCGTGTTCTGCGCTCGGTATTCATACGGTATTAATACCGTATGTAATACGGTATCGTATCTGCTCACATCACTACTTGTCGCATCAGAATTTTTTTACCCTACAAGCAGGGATGTGCATATTGTGAAATTTTGAGTTGTTTACAATTATCCATGGATAAACCGTTTAATACGTATAAAACACGATAAAACGGATAAAACCCAGGTGATTTCTCAGGAGCTCAAACTTTTATGTTTTCTCATTTCTGGGGGGTTAAATTCACCTGTCAAACACTGCTCAAGATTTGTCCAACAACAAACACTTGTTATTTATTTTATAAACATATTTATTTATGAATTTTTGAATATATTACTCATATTATTTATATTTATAAACGGATTTCATAAACACATTAATAACAACAATACTTGTTATTTTATAAACATATTAATTCGACAAAATGAGCTCCAATAAAAGAAAACATGTAAGTGTTCAACATATTTCTGTGTAAATAAATATTTTTAAATGAATTATTTTAACTATAATATTATTTTAAGGGTAATTTTGACTTTGGTTTGAGCATCCAATATTGCTTAATCAACAATGTTGCATAAGTCATATTCACTTTTTTTTTAATAAACTGATCAATCAACAACAGTTTTTTATTCGAACAAATAATATGAATTATAACATGTATATCATCTTCCTGAGTCGAGTTACTCATCATTAAAATTCCTTCAGATAAAGATAAAATTGATCTTGATACATCAAGTTAATCATAAGCTTTATTCAAGCATTCACTCGCCATTTCAGTTGGTGATAATGGCTTGTAAACAGGACACATGACTTTGACTGATTCTAAAAAATTCTTTAATTCATTTTTGTCACTGTCTGTCAAAGACAAAAAGTTTAGATTCAAAGATCTAGTATTGGATAGTTTTCTTTTTTTAGATGGTACAAAAGAGATGGGTTGTGAACCAGTACCAGATGTATCTAAATCATGACTTAGAATTAACTCTAAATCTTTAGTACTTATCACAGTAGTTGAACATGTTGATGTTGTGTTGTTGTTATTGTCAGTTGATGAAGCTTGTTCATCAATTGGTTTACAGTTTATTCTAAAAATATATATAAATGATAAAATATAAATATTATAAAAAACATAATGAGTTCATCATTTATTTATGGGTCACTTGTGGTTTTCTAGTCGCTCACTTGAGGTATTTGAGAATGATTTGAAGCAATATTGACAAGTTGCTGTGAATTTTCCATTACACGTTAAAGTTTTCTTGTAGCCTTGGTACCAAATCTCATGGAGAGGTCTCCCACCAGGTCTTATTGTATTTATTATTCTTAAAAATCTTAGTCCAACTAAACACAATATTCACAGATAATAAAATATAATTTAAAGAATAATTGAAATTATAAAGTATAGTTACCTCAACTTTTACTGACAACAAACAACACAATGTGATAATCAGTCTGACAGATTGAGAAAGAAAAAAATATATATTTTGGTGGATTTTGGTTTGTTTTGGTTTATTTTGATTAGTAGTTTCAGATTTCGCGACTAGAGAGCAATGTTTTATACAAATCTATAAAACTAGGGATGTTTAAAACGTTATGTTTTATACAAGCCATCCCTGCCTTCTTTGGTAAACGCCAAACGGGACTGTAAAAATACAGAGGCGCGTTCTGAAATACATACAAGGGTAGCTATTCTTGACTCGATTATCCCACCTACACGGGATAACATGAAAACGCCTGAAATTGATTTAGTCGTTTGATGTAAACCATTGAGAAGGATACAAATTAAGCCAAAATTTTCGTGTTTTGCGACAAAAAAGTTATCCCAGTCGCTCGGGATAACTTGCGGATAATCGAGTCAAGAATAGCTACCAAGAGGTGTGTTCGTTCACTATTCACACCGAGCATATGCACGGAGCGTATGCAAGGAAGCGCTAGAGTCGTGCGGCCATTTGAAGAAACTTTATTGATAAAATTTACTAACGCATTGGATTCGGAAAGAAAAATAACAACACCATAACTAATTAGCAATTAATAATTATGAAAGACAGCAAAAGAACTGAAAAAAACAAATAACAATAAATAAATAGTAAATTTTATTAAAAAAGTTTCTTCAAATGACCGCACGACTCTAGCGCTTCCTTGCATACGCTCCGTGCATACGCTCAGTGTGAATAGTGAACGAACACACCTAATATTTACATACAAGGCCTTGCACCACTAGATTACTACTAAACTTGTCAGTGATATCTAGGTAAGATCTAGTTGTATTTGGTGATAAATGATTTTGCAAGGAAAATCACCAAAAAACTTGCGTGTGGACACACCACTTTATATTGATTTTCTTATGCGTAAGTGTGTGTGGGTCCGTTCGAAAAGTCACTCGAAAACCCGGAAGTTCAAGATTGTGATCATAGAAAATTTTTGATATTTTGTTGTGGTAAGTATGATTTTTTTTTGTCATGAATTTGTATAGGTACAAACTACAAATCAAAAAAATATCCAAATAAACTACAAATAAAAAATAGTATAATCATTTGTACTGTATATAGATATATATATGATAAATTAGCATTGAAATAATGACTCGAAAAAAATTATACTCAACCCCGCTATACATATGGGATGGGCTTTTTCAATTCACCAAGTTGAGAACCTTCTGTCTGTTCAGAAAATTTCATAGTTAATAATTTCTTTATATAAATAAGGTCCCAAAAGCCCGTTTTTATTTTTTTCAGATTTTTCGCAGCACCACCTGCCCCTCCCCCTCGATTTTAGTAATTCGTCTCAAGAGGTAAGTACCATTTTGCCCGTTTTTATTTTGATGAAAAATTTTATGCAGATTCTATGATGAAATTGATGAACATTTTTCATAAAATTGGAGTGGGCATTATACGCGAAGTATTTTTTTTTTTTTAAGATTTTGCAAAATTTTGAATTTTTTAAAATTTAAATATATTTTTTAGACTCAAAAAAAAAAAATAAAAATAAAATTTGTCTTTCAAAAAAACGATATATCGATTATTTTTCAAAGAAAATCAATTTTTTAACTTTTTGACACGAAAATAATTATTAGAAAAAGTTTTGACTATTCATTTTGAAAACTTAAAAAATCGATTTTTTTTTTAAAATAATTGACATATCGTTTTTTTGAAGGACAAATTTTATTTTTATTTGTTTTTTTTGTCTAAAAAATATATTTAAATTTTAGAAAAATTTTCGAAATCGATTTTTTATTCGGAGATATAGATAGAGCGCGTGGGAACCCAACGTATATTCATGTTATTTGAATATAGAGGTAGAAACTTCACAAAAAGATATAATACACAGTAAAAATTTCTAGCTGCAGCAACAAGATAGACAGCTACAACAACTATCCAGGGCTTACTAAGTACAGTAAGTTACGTTAGCTATACTTTGGAGGTAGCTGAGGCAGATATTTATAAATTAATGATATTTAATCATTTTTGCATATCAATAAGACAAAATAGATTATGTTTATAGGTTATATAAATCTTATGAGCCTGGTTAGCTCTTCTGGCTATCCAGCTAGCTGAATTAGTAACCGATTGTTTTGTCTCTTTTGCTATCCACTATCTCGTTGCTGCAGCTAAAAATTTTTTACAGTGTATGTTACAAGAAAAGTGAAATATGTTGTACAAACAAAAGTGTCAAGTATTAGAAATGTAATATGTTATTTGTGTTGCTATTGATTAGTTTTTCATATATATATATACAATAAAATATGATACTTTAGAAAAACCAAAAAAGAAAATTTATATTTGATTCACGTAAAAAAAAAAAAAAAAAAAAAAAATTATTTTGACCCCGCGTAGTTAAATTCTGAGCCAACATTCTTCAATCTTGTGTATAGCGGGGTCAATTATAATTTTTTTTTTCAACGATTTAAACTTACATGAATCAAAAACAAATTTTCTTTTTTGGTTTTTCTATATAGTATCATATCTTATTGAATATATATATATTGGAAATTTATATAGGTATTGATCTGCATTTTATTTGTCATAAGAAACAAGCTTCATTTAATTGTTATTTGCAGTTCTTGGCGTCTATTTTGGCATAGCAACAAATTGACATTTGACAATATTAATTAAACTCATTTTATTGAAGCCAAATAACCAAATGAAAAATTAAGTTGAATGATAAACAATATTAACATTAATATTAATATTATATTGAATATTAAAAATATTATAACATTTATTCAATATAAAAGTATTCAAACTTATTTATTTTTGACTTGAAGATCAATATATTTATCAATATATTTATCAATATATCAATATATATTTAAGATTTATCAATAATAATATATAAATAATATATTAATATATAATATATTATAATATATTATATATTATATATTATATATTATATATTATATATTATATATTATTATATATTATTATATATATTATTATTATATATATTATTATTATATTATATTATATTATATTATTATTATATTATTATATATATATTATATATTATATATTATATTATAATATATTATATTATATATATTATATATATTATATATTATATTATATATTATAATATAATATATTATATTATAATATATATTATATATTATAATATATTTATATGATATATAAATAATATATTATTATTTATCAATAATAATATATAAATAAGATTTATCAATTTATCAATATATATTTAAGAAGTATTATCGATTAAATTAGTTTATTATAATAATTCTATATTAATATATTGAATGTATATGCAATATTAAAATTATTATTTAAGAAGTTTCATATAATATGAAACATTGAGCATTTTCTTTTAAACATTCTTATTGCTTCTATTTCATTGGCATTAATGTTCCACTATATAAGTGAAGCATATGTTATGATTGGTTTTATTAGTAGCATGTAACATATAACTTTTGCTCTTGCATATAATTTTTTGTTGTACAATAATTTACTATTTCCTCTAAATGCTTTTTTTGCTTTTTCAATAGCTTCTTCTACATGTTTGTCTCCTCGTGCTAAGTGGTCTAGGTAAAAACCAAGGTATTTTACTGTTTTTCGATGTGGTATTGTAGTAGATGTGTTTAATGCTCTATCAATAATTTCAGTTGAGAATTTTTGGTAGTTAGTTCTGTTTATTTTTGATAATTTTTGTGCTAGTTTGTGAACTAGTATTGTTTCACATTTTGTTGGATTTATTTTAAGATTCCAATCTGGGTAGTATTGGTTAGTTTGGTTTGCTAGTTCTTCAAGTGTGTTTCTTGACGGCGTTCCGCGGCTCCCATTCCGTTCGAACTTCAAGATGGCGACGAAAAAAATGAAAAATGTAAGGATATTAAAAGTTACTAAAATATCACTAGCATACTGAATGCCACAGCTGTTATTTGTTGATAGTTTGATACATGTTTGTTAATAGATATATGATATATAGAGTTGTTAATTTATTTATTTTAATTGTTATCAAAACTATTAATATTGTTAAATATTTAAAAGTACGATAAAAAATGTCTGAAAAAACACCAAAAATTCAATGTATCCTTCAATCCTTACAGGTTGATTCAAATCATCTCTCGGGTGAAAGAATTGATCGAGCATTACATCCTCAGGTGTGTTCGTTCACTATTCACACTGAGCGTATGCACGGAGAGTATGCAAGGAAGCGCTAGAGTCGTGCGGCCATTTGAAGAAACTTTATTGATAAAATTTACTAACGCATTGGATTCGGAAAGAAAAATAACAACACCATAACTAATTAGCAATTAATAATTATGAAAGACAGCAAAAGAACTGAAAAAAACAAATAACAATAAATAAATAGTAAATTTTATTAAAAAAGTTTCTTCAAATGACCGCACGACTCTAGCGCTTCCTTGCATACGCTCCGTGCATACGCTCGGTGTAAATAGTGAACGAACACACCTCTCGTCATGTTCATCTTCACTACTGTAGATGAAACGTCATCACCAAAAAAAACAGCATTGACATTTAGGATTACATTTTCAAGTATTCCTGCAGCTTTAACCAAATCATCCTTTTATAAAAAAAAATTATTATTAATAATGATCTGAAAGATTTATAAAAATTTAAAATATTAAATATTACCATTTTTTCCAGGTATAAGTCGACAAAATTTTTAATAATTATTTTAAATCAATTAAGTAAATTGGCTATTGTCAAATTTGACAGATGTCATATGAGATTGTTTGTAAACAAAAAAAAAAATCAGGTCTACCACAACAAAATATCAAAAAATTTCCAAGCTCCGCCATTTTGAAGTTCAAACGGAATGGGAGCCGTGGAACGCCGTTCTTATGTTTGGTAGTTTGTTTCCAGCTACATATATTACCAGGGTAGCTATTCTTGACTCGATTATCCGCAAGTTATCCCGAGCGACTGGGATAACTTTTTTGTCGCAAAACATGAAAATTTTGGTTTAATTCCTTCGTAATGATTTACATCAAACGACTAAATCATTTTCAGGCGTTTTCATGTTATCCCGTGTAGGTGGGATAATCGAGTCAAGAATAGCTACCCAGAGGCGCGTTCTGAAATACAAGATTTACGGGGTAGAGTTAGGCGAGTTAAATCGACACCAGACTATAATCCCGACCGTTCTTAAATGAATGAGGTAGACTTAGAGTCAGTGGGTTCAGACTCACACACACTTACGCATAAGAAAATCAACATAAAGCGGTGTGTCCACACGCAAGTTTTTCGTGCATGTTTTTGCTGCAAGGCCTTGCACCACTAGATTATTACTAAACTTTTCAGTGATATCTAGGTAAGATTTAGTTGTATTTGGTAATAAATGATTTCTCAAGGAAAATCACCAAAAAACTTGCGTGTGGACCAAGAAGACTAGAGACCAGGAGAATAAACTTTAGTGGAGGGGGTGTCTTAGAATACGGCGGCTATGTAGAGTGCGCCACTTTTACTCCTGAACGGCACACTACGTAAGGCGCAGTTTTTTATCTCTGTACACCTCAGCCCGCCGGCCCTATACTAGAGTCGTCAATAAATAAGTAACATAACCATTATTTATAGTAAACGTCAAAATCTCATTGTGATTGTTATTTAAATTGCAATAATTTAATCCTTATTGCTGTATGAAAAATTCAACTTTGTGATTATTTTTTAAACAATTCTTGAAGGCAAAAGTGGTATTGTTATTAGTTATTATGGTGATGCAAATAACATATCGACAATATCAATACTCGTTTATCCAGACATGAGCATAAAAGTAATTTAAATTTTTATTTTTTATATTTTAAACTTTTAACTTGTTATATTTTTCATTGTACTATTATTTTCAGATAAAAATTAAAAATAAATTATTTAACAACTTGGCATTGATAATGTAAGGTCTCTTCAAGATATTTTATCTCTTAAAATGAATGATAAAACAAGAAAAGAAGAAAAAGAATTTCGTAAGAGAGCAAAGCTTGTGAATCCTTTATCCAAACTTAACAATCAACGTAAAAAATTACCACAATCACCAAAACAGAAAACAGTCTTACATCAAATAAAAAAATCATCTTTAATAAACAAAAGACGAGTACCAAGACAAACAAGTTTAAAAAGATTATGATTGATAATATGTATTGTCTGATGTATTTTTAGTAGTTAAATACTAAAATTAATATTTTATTGATTTTATAAGATTTACAGATAATAACAATTGATTATTGATGAAAAAAAATTAAAGTTCATCTTTTTTATTATTTAAAAAAAAATCAAATTTTACCACTCAATAATTTAGTGTATTAGATACAACTCCAAATAATATTTATAATTCTGCAATGTTGCTATACAATTGATTATAAGTAATATAAAATTTAGGTTTGATTTTGAATCAATATAAATTGATAATTATTATAAAAACTAAAAAAGTAAGTTAGTATATAAATAAGATTAAGAAGTTAGTAAAATAAAAAAAACTGCGCCTTACGTAGTGCGCCGTTCAGGAGTAAAAGTGGCGCACTCTACATAGCCGCCGTATTCTAGGACTCTAAATGTTACCCCTTCCACTAAAGTTTATTCATCTGGTTTCTAGTCCTCTTGCCACTGACCAAGAAGACTAGAGACCAGGAGAATAAACTTTAGTGGAGGGGGTAACATTTAGTGTCCTAGCATACGGCGGCTATGTAGAGTGCGCCACTTTTACTCCTGAACGGCGCACTACGTAAAGCGCAGTTTTTTATCCCTGTACACCTCAGCCCACCGGCCCTATACTCGAGTCGTCAGTAAATAAACGTCAAAATCTCATTGTGATTGTTATTTAAATTGCAATAAACTAATCCTTATTGCTGTTTTGGTGATTGTGGTAATTTTGTACGTTGATTGTTAAGTTTGGATAAAGGATTCACAAGCTTTGCTCTCTTACGAAATTCTTTTTCTTCTTTTCTTGTTTTATCATTCATTTTAAGAGATAAAATGACTTGAAGAGACCTTACTTTATCAATGCCATCAAAGTTGTTAAAAAATTTATTTTTAATTTTTATCTGAAAATAATAGTACATTGAAAAATATAACAAAAATATGCTTATGTCTGGATGAACGAGTATTGATATTGTCGATGTGTTATTTGCATCACCATAATAACTAATAACAATACCACTTTTGCCTTCAAGAATTGTTTAAAAAATTATCACAAAGTTGAATTTTTCATACAGCAATAAGGATTAGTTTATTGCAATTTAAATAACAATCACAATGAGATTTTGACGTTTATTTACTGACGACTCGAGTATAGGGCCGGTGGGCTGAGGTGTACAGGGATAAAAAACTGCGCTTTACGTAGTGCGCCGTTCAGGAGTAAAAGTGGCGCACTCTACATAGCCGCCGTATGCTAGGACACCCCCTCCACTAAAGTTTATTCTCCTGGTCTCTAGTCTTCTTGTTCACGTTTCTGAAAAAGAAGACCATATCGTCGACGCTCTTGCCTAAGGAGATCCGAATCGGCCCTATTAGCAATAGGTGCTTTCTTTCACTAAAATCTTCACCTGGAGCTCCAGGTGAACGCCATCTATTGGAATATAGAACACCATCTGTCAGCACATTTGTAAAGTATAATTTTCTGAAAAAAAATGGCTGAACATTGGCGTCAACTCAATTATTGATTTGTTATGATTGAATTGTTAGGTTAATCGTTGTTAAATGACAACCGAAAACAATAACAAATAAATAATTGAGTTGACGCCAATGTTCAGACATTTTTTTTCAGAAAATTCTACTTTATAAATGTGCTGACAGATGACGTTCTATACTCGAACAGATGGCGCTCACCTGGAGCTCCAAGTGAAGATTTTGATGAAAGAAAGTACCTAATATAAGGTGTGTTCGTTCACTATTCACACCGAGCATATGCACGGAGCGTATGCAAGGAAGCGCTAGAGTCGTGCGGCCATTTGAAGAAACTTTATTGATAAAATTTACTAACGCATTGGATTCGGAAAGAAAAATAACAACACCATAACTAATTAGCAATTAATAATTATGAAAGACAGCAAAAGAACTGAAAAAAACAAATAACAATAAATAAATAGTAAATTTTATTAAAAAAGTTTCTTCAAATGACCGCACGACTCTAGCGCTTCCTTGCATACGCTCCGTGCATACGCTCGGTGTAAATAGTGAACGAACACACCTATAGTAGTATTACAGTCGTCTTACTGAATGATTTCCACCAGGTTTTCTCCACCCAAGCCTAAGGCTTCCCCTTCCATAACCACTAGCACAAGTTAATCATGCGCAGTTTATTTGTTTTGGTACTCATACATTGAAAATATTCGGTGTGTCCGTGAGAGATGTCTGACTGTTTACAAAATTTTAACCCAACCCAACCCATATCATCTATGTTGTAACCAGCTGTAATGTTGATGAAAAAAAATAAACACTGACACCTTGATGACAGTGATACAGGTTAAGTCAGGTTAAGCTGGGTAAATAAAAAAAAAAATATAATTATATTCAGCCTTCTTGGTGTTTTTGCGTTGATCACACGAACACTCAACGACAACATTATTTTCAATGTGTGAGTATTGTGTTAGTGGTTATGAAAGGGGAAGCCTTAGGCTTGGGTGGAGAAAACCTGGTGGAAATCATTCAGTAGGATGACTGTACATATATGAGTTGTGCATCAACACATGCCTCGATATGATATGCACACATGTTGTATTGGGAAACGCACTGTGGGCGCGGCCAAGCGCTAAACGCAGGTGGCAAAATAAGAAACTAATTACATGCAGTCAAGTATATGCCATTTGTATAGAATTTTATTGTTTATTATAAAAATGTTATTAACTATTGAGTATGTACTGTCATGGGCACGAAAAACGAATTCCTCACGAAATTTCCTTGAAGAAAATCGTATTATATATGTGGGTTATATTCAAGTATCGGTGTAAAAATTGATTCAAGTGATGAGTATCATGTGTTTTCCACTTGTATACAACCATCTCATCCAAAGGATTAGCTAAAAAAAAAGATGTAACATAGGAAAAGACAAATTATTCTTCATTTTTCAAATAAATAAATCATTTTTTAATAAAAAAATAGCTAAAGGAAAAGTCGTAGCATAGAAAAAGACAAATTATTTTTAATTTTTTAAATAAATAAATCATTTTTTAATTAACAAATAGCTAAAGGAAAAGACGTAGCATAGAGAAAAACAATTTATTTTTTATTTTTCAAATAAATATATTATTTTTAAAAAAACAAATAGCTAAAGAAAAAGATGTAACATAGGAAAAGACAATTTATTCTTTATTTTTTTCAAATAAATAAGTCAGTTTTTAATAAACAAATAGCTAAAGGTAAAGTCGTAGCATAGAAAAAGACAAATTATTTTTTTATTTTTAAATTAAATAAATTATTTTTTAATAAACAAATAGTTAAAGGAAAAGACAAGTACAATTAAGACAATTTTGGGGAAAATTTTTGCAACAGACATTTTAAACAATTTGTAAAAATATTATTTATTTATTAATTTAGCATATATACTGTGTATACCACATACGAATGACTGCATGAAATAGTTTCCAGAAATTTACCACCAGACGTCAGGGCGAATTGTGCGTTTCCCAATATGTACAACCCGTGCTTTAGAAACTAACTTTGGTAAATTTCACTTCTTCTTGCCTCCATGGTATATATCGATGGAGGTCTACAAGGAGGGTAAACTCCTATGTTAGAGTATCGGCTGTTGGTGAGACTCACGGAATGGAGAAAGTATAGTATATAAAGTCGCAGAGGATGGCGCTTGCATTCAGACGGTTCCAAGGTCACGTGTTGTTTTTGCTTATATTTTGATATGGATTTGTTACAATTTTTAATATACATGATAAAATGACAAGTGAAAATATAATTATTTAATAATTAATGCAACAATTTAAAGTATCATCAACAAAAAATGAATTAATTTAACATCAACATGTTGCAAGTCTATACATGAATTTATAAGTAAATTCTTGATTTCTTTATAATGTAAAATAAGAATATATAAATATAAACAAATAGGTATCACAATCTCTATTTGTTTATATAGCTGTAATATTGAAAACATAATTCATTAAAATTACATTTACTACTATTTTATTATTACTAATTTTCTCTTTTCAGTAGGAGACATAATGTTTTCTTTTTGTTTTCTTATTATTTTCATTTTTTTTTGATGTTTGACAGTTAATAACAATATATTTCTGCATTATGTCTCTTACTGAAAAAAGACAATTAGTAATAATAAAATAGTAGTAAATGTAATTTTAATGAATTATGTTTTTAATGTTATAGCTATATAAACAAATAGAGATTGTAATACCTATTTGTTTATATTTATATATTCTTATTTTATATTATAAAGAAATCAAGAACTTACTTATAAATTCATGTGTCGACTTATTGATATGAAATTAATTAATTTTTTGTTGATGATACTTTAAATTGTTGCATTAATTATTAAATAATTATATTTTCACTTGTCATTTTATCATGTACATTAAAAATTGTAATAAATCCATATCAAAATATAAGCAAAAACCACTCGTGGACGTGGAACCGTGCGAATGCGAGCGCCATCCTCGGCAAGTTTATATTGTTTCGTAGCTATTTGTTCATTAAAGAATAATTCGAAGGCATTCATTTATTTAAAAAAAGTAAGAAGCAAATGGTCTGTCTTGGAATCCATTTTTTTCTTTAGCTATTTTTTTATGAAATAATAATTTATTTATTTAAAAAATAAAGAATTGTCTTTCTTTAAGTAAAATAATCTACATGCTTTCATTTATTTAAAAAAATTAAATAGCTGAGAAAATGGATATACCTGAAAAATGTATATATATCCCAATAATTATTTTATAAATGCCTGAACATAATTGTTACATATACATCATGGAGTATATCTATTTTCTCAGCTATTTGTTTTTTATTTTTTTAATAAATAAAAGCATGTAAATAATATTTTTAAATAATCAATTATTAGTGTTATTATTTAATAAGGTGTCTTTTTTGAGTCCGTCTCTTTCTTGAGCTATTTGTTTATTAAAAAATAAAGAACCAATAGTTGAGAAAATAGATGTATTCAAAAAAAAAAATTATTCAATAAATGCCTGAAAATAATTGTTGAAAAAACAATCAGCTAAAGAATAAGAGGTACTTAAAAAAAACAATAATTCCGATTGAAAATATTTTTTTGGCTGCATCTATTTCCTTAACTTTTTGTTTTCTTATTATTTTCATTTCCTTTTGATGTTTTACAGTTAATAACAATATATTTCTGCTTTATGTCTCCTACTGAAAAGAGAAAATTAGTAATAATAAAATAGTAGTAAATGTAATTTTAATGAATTATGTTTTCAATATTACAGCTATATAAACAAATAGAGATTGTGATACCTATTTGTTCATATTTATATATTCTTATTTTACATTATAAAGAAATCAAGAATTTACTTATAAATTCATGTATAGGCTTGCAACATGTTGATGTTAAATTAATTCATTTTTTGTTGATGATACTTTAAATTGTTGCATTAATTATTAAATAATTATATTTTCACTTGTCATTTTATCATGTATATTAAAAATTGTAACAAATCCATATCAAAATATAAGCAAAAACAACACGTGACCTTGGAACCGTCCGAATGCGAGCGCCATCCTCTGCGACTTTATATACTATACTTGCTCCATTCCGTCGGTGACAATAAAATCAGCTAGTTTACGCTCCTTGTAGACCTTCATGTATATATTTGTACATATTATTTGATTCATGAAGACTAGAGACCAGGGTAGCTATCAAGAAGACTAGAAATACAGGAGGAGTAACTCCCCATCTCAATGCATGTAATATCTTTCAGCCAATTCACGTGAGGCTAGTAGCTGTCAAAGCGAATTTAGCGTACAGCATGGTTCAGCGCATTGTATATTTATTTCTTATTTTTAATGCGCAGCTTACACATACATACATACATTAATTGGTTTTCGACATTAATGTATGTATGTATGTGTAAGCTGCACATTAAAAATAAGAAATAAATATAAAATGCGCTGAACCATGCTATACGCTAAATTCGCTTTGACAGCTACTAGCCTCACGCGAATTGGCTGACATATTCGAAGCGAGTTACTCCTCCTGTATCTCTAGTCTTCATGGTAGCTATTCTTGACTCGATTATCCCACCTACACGGGATAACATGGAAACGCCTGAAAATGATTTAGTCGTTTGATGTAAACCATTGAGAAGGATACAAATTAAGCCGAAATTTCCATGTTTTGCGACAAAAAAGTTATCCCAGTCGCTCGGGATAACTTGCGGATAATCGAGTCAAGAATAGCTACCCTGGGGAGCAGGGTTGTTAAAATGGACGGTTTTTGAGTTGTTTACAATTATCCATGGATAAAACGTTTAAAACGTTTAAAACAGGATAAAACGGATAAAACCCACCTGATCTCTCGTAGACTCAAACTTTCCCTCTTACCGACTATCCTTACACTCTTAACCTGTCAAACAATTGTTGTTTATTTAATAAACATTAATAATAACAAGTTTATAAAATTTATAAACATAATATTTATATCATTTATTTATGAACAAATTTGATGATCATATATTTAAAAAAAAACATATTAATAACAACAAATTTATTTAGGTTCGTTTGTTTGTTTTGGTGGCAGTTCCCAATTTCGCCACTAGATGGCGACGTTTTATACAAATGGATAAAACTAAGGATGTTTTAAACTATGTTTTAAACATAGTTTTAAACATAGTTTAAAACATTATGTTTTATACATTAACAACCCTGCTGGGGAGCGTTCGTAATGGCGATTCGGCGGGGTTAGAGTCAGTGGGGATAAGTTAACTCCGAACTATAACCCCGTCCGTTCGTAATGGCCAGGGTTAGTGTTAAATTAACCCTGGCACATAAACAAACGGAAACAAAGAGTCTCATTTTTTTTAACAATAAAAACAAGATTTATTTGTGTATTTTATTTGTTTGACACGATAACACAATAATAAATCTTGTTTTTATTGTTAAAAAAAATGAGACTCTTTGTTTCCATTCGTTTATGTGCCAGGGTTAATTTAACACTAACCCTGGCCATTACGAACGGACGGGGTTATAGTTCGGAGTTAACTTATCCCCACTGACTCTAACCCCGCCGAATCGCCATTACGAACGCTCCCCAGGAGAATCAACTATAAAAGTGGGAGTGGCTTAATATACGTCGTAAATGTAGAGTGTTTATTTCCACACCCCTCAGCCGGCCTTTTTAAAAAATGCATTGAAAATAAATAATTCATAGCTAAAGAATGAGATGTAATCAAAAAAAAATAATTCATTAAATAATTATTGCTGGGTAAAATATTTTTTTTGATACATTGAATATTTCATCAAATAAATAAGTAAAATTTTTTTTAAGTAAACAACTGGCTAAGAAAGAAGATAATTTATTAAATAATAATTGCTTTTCATTTAACAATGATTGTCTTTTTTTAAGTCCATCTTATTTTTAAGCTATTTGTTTATTTAAAATAAATATTCCACCTAGCAATAATTGTTTAATAAATTATTTGTTTATTTAATTGGAAAAAAGCTGTACAAGTACTTGTAGAATAATTCTTCGAAATATTATTTATCTAATTGTATTTGTCTCTCTAGTCTTTTGATCTTTGAAAATGACATTCAAAATCAATAATTTTGCATCTTGTCGTATTCATTAAAAAAAATTATTAATTATTCATTTTCAATGCATTTTTAAAAAGGCCGGCTGAGGGGTGTGGAAATAAACAAACAGCGCATTACGTAGTGCGCAATTGAATAACTAAAGTGGCGCACTTTACATTTACGACGTATATCAAGCCAAAAATATTTACCCCTTCCATCGAAGTTGATTCTCCTGGTTTCTAGTCTTCTTGATTTGATTTAATGTCATTTAATCTCAATCTAAACTCTAAAGATGAATCACATTGTAGTGATCAGAAAATATCGACCCGGTGATGAAATTCATTTACGTAAAATGGTCAAAAATGGAATTATGGGATCTTTGAATTCAGCCTTTCTATCAAATCTGTCTAAAGAAGCAACGTTTCAATCAATGATACTTTGTTCAGCAATCGCATTTATTTTTTTTGATATGGTGGGGATTTAATGAAGGTATTATCTACAAGACATGTGTCTACATATTAATATTTATATGTTTTTCACAGCCTTTCAAAATTTGTATTTTATCGATTCCAATCGTTATTTTTTTTATCTACGCTGCAGTATTCATAGGTCTTACATTGACTGCTGCTGAAATCGACAGAGAAATTTTGAATATTTCAACGTAAGCTAGTTTTTTTGATTATCAGTTAAACTAGCTTGTAGAAGAAATTTTCATACTAATTGATCTATGAAATTATCAGGTTTTATATGTCAAACGCATTTTCTTGCTTTTGGGTAGCAGAAACCTTTGAGCCCTACCACAAGTCTTCAAATTCAAACAATTGTGAACACATAATTATGACCAATGAGCAGTTTTATGATTCAAACATCCATGTCTCATCACTATGTTCTAAAATTGTCGGAACAATTGGATTACTTAAAAGTCATCAAGCTGAAAACGATGCCTGGATAAAAAGACTTAGTATTGACATTGAATACAGGAGAAAAGGCATTGCATCAATGCTACTCACCACTGCCATTCAGTTTGCAACAAATGAAGGTTACAGCTGCGTTAATACAGTTATTCCTGAGTATACTAAAGGTGGTCGAGAACTAATGTTTGAGAAAGGGTTTCAACTAAAACAAATGTATCACAAGCGTGTTGTGGGACCGATCACTAGTATCCTTTTTTATGAGTTGACTTATAAAATCGAGAAAAACAGAAGTAGTTTATATTTGTAGAATTAAATTGATAGAATTTTCGAATTTACATCTCTTAGCTTGATATTAACTATACCAAAATAAAATACTACTTAAAAAAAACGATCAAGCCTCAAAATTAGTAGCGTAAATAGTGAATTCTTGTTGCATATTTTGTTCAATGTAATTACTTTATTCGCTAAGGAATGACTTTTTATTAATATTAATCAGGCTGGCGACACCTAGGATTGTTAATTCACTGGTGTTTGATATTTTCAGCATTTTTAACCGGATTTTTTACCGGTAAAAAAATCATTTTTAACCAAAAAAGGCGAAGCTTACTAGAGCCAGTCACCGTTCGCGCAGGTGATTTCAAATATTTTATTTCGTGTTTAATGTGAATGTATACTAATTAATAAAATATCTTTCTTTATTCTATAACATTAAAAAATTATATTCAAATAAATTATCATATCAGAAGAATTTTACAGTTTATTTATAAAAATTTACCTCGTGAATAAATTTTTTTTATAAATATTAAATCATAAATAGTGTCTATTTATTAAATATATACTATTACACATTTATTTATAAATAACTAATATCGCATATTTTTTAACATTTACAATTTCATATTATAATTATTATTATTATATAAAAAGTAACTAAAGTACTTGACTTTTATATAAAATAATATAGTACTATTTTTTGGTAGTCATTTGCAAAATTACTGAAAATTTAATATCATGTTCAAGAGAAAACTAGAATACCACATTTTTTTTAAAAAACGTACATTTTAAGCGTACCACACGAAAATTTCAGTTCAACCGAAAGAAAAATTTACCTCTAAATGAAGTTTATCTAACTTTTGTACTTATTTTTTGGGCCGCATAGGAAAATGGTCCCGCGACACCCCGCGGAGAGGGTCAAGAATTATCTTTGATTTTGGAGTGCTTCTTATAAATATGCCTAGTTTTACCAAGTTTATAAGGGACTTAGTTTATTTTGGCAATTGACTTTTTTTTTTGAAGTTTTATTTTTATTACCCCTGTGTAGGGGTAGCATATAGCTTAGTTATGTATATAGGCTAAGGAATAGATGAAGAGGGTAATTTTTATTACTCCTGAGCAGTGTTGGGCTCACTTTATACGGCCGCACTATACGTCGTATTATACGCGTATTATACGCGTATTATACAGCTCTCATTTTTGGCGTCGTATAATAAGTTTTATACGGAGGTCGATAAAAAAGAAATTGGTAAAAAAAAAAAAACACAAAAGTACTCAAAAAAAATATATATCCCAGCTATAATTGTTTAGTAAATTGTCTTTTTTTTAAGTACATTCTTTGTAAAAGTGTTTTTTTTGATAAGTTTAATAACTTTTTTAATAAAAAAAAAAAAATATAGAAATTTATTATTTTTGTGCTTTTATAAGCTGTATTAACAAAAAATCCTTTAAGCGTTCCATAACTCGGGCTGTGACCTTATATTTAAAAAGTTATCATATGTTATGCGTTGCGATTTTTTTATTTCCATACATATTGGATAACGAACGGATAATGTTATCCCTTTTTAAAAGTTATTAAATATTTTTTAAGTATATCTAACTTTTGTACTTATTTTTGGTATGAAGTAAATGATATTTTTATATTCAAAATATCTTTTATCAGTAAATTCAATCCATGGCCTAAACAACCATATGTTATTAAATGAGGAAATTTATTTATTTACAAGTATTACTGAACTTAAAACATCACAAATGTATTTTGTAGTATGTGATACTTCTTTTGATTCAATTTCTTTATAAAATACAGGCTGTGGTGTTGTAACAACAATATTTGTAAAACCATCACCATTAATATCAGTCCAACGATCTGACATAATTGTCAATGTATCTGCACCATTAAGTTTGTCTTCAACAGCTTTGTTTACATTTCGTATTCTGCATCTAACAATTTGTGTGAGAAAACATATCGAGATGGTTTTTGAAAAAATGGTCTGAGTAGCTATTCTTGACTCGATTATCTACGGAAGCCGGGTAGGGCCACGCACATACAGATGCACATGTGCACATGTGATGATGTGATGATGTGATGATGTGATGATGTGATGATGTGATGATGTGATGATGTGATGATGTGCACATGTAAATGTTAAGGTCGATTTTCATGATTTAAAAAAATAGTCATTTTATATTAGCTTTTATACAAGATGGCTGATTTGTTTACTCCGGTTTACTCCAATCTACTCCTGTATATTATTGAATATTCGCTGACAGTTATAAAATTAATTAATAAAAAATAGAAAATATTAAAAGTGTATCTACATATTGATTAAAAAGGCTCATAATAACAAAGAATAACAGAGATGATAGAAAATATTCATTAAAACTCAAAAGTAAACAAATCTGATTTTGTTGTACAATTCTACAATTGTATAAATAAAAGGGAGTGTCCACTGTACAAGTCAAACAAAACTGTAAATTACCGAAAAAAAACAACTAATTTTTTAGTAATATCTAGTGAACAAGCGCAAAATTTACATGGTGTACACTTCCTTTATATTCGACATTTTTTTGAATCATGAAAATCGACCTTAACATTTAGATGTGCACATCATCACATCATCACATCACCACATCATCACATCATCACATCATCACATGTGCGCATGTGCGTTCACATGTGCACATGTGCATCTGTATGTGCGTGGCCCTACCCGCCTTCCGTAGTAACTCGCCTCGAATATGTCAGCCAATTCGCGTGAGGCTAGTAGCTGTCATAGCGAATTTAGCGTACAGCGTGGTTCAGTGCATTGTATATTTATTTCTTATTTTCAATGCGCAGCTTACACATACATATATGGGGCGTTCTTAGTCAAATCACGGGGTCATCTGCCTGATCCCCTGCGATTTTGATGAAGTAAGCTTTTTTTTGATTAATTTTGGGCTGAAATTAAGCCTCTAATTTTTTCAAATTTTTTCATCAATTTTTAAGGTCACCGCCATTTAGCGTACAGCGTGGTTCAGCGCATTGTATATTTATTTCTTATTTCTAATGCGCAGCTTACACATACATACATACATTAATTGGTTTTCGGCATTAATGTATATATGTATGTGTAAGCTGCGCATTAAAAATAAGAAATAAATATACAATGCGCTGAACCATGCTGTACGCTAAATTCGCTATGACAGCTACTAGCCTCACGCGAATTGGCTGAATGATATTACATGCATTGAGATAGTGAGTTACTCCTCCTGTATCTCTAGTCCATGGAGGTGTATAAGGAGTGTAAACTCTGGCTTTTTGCTGAAGCAGACATTCCGGAGCAAATAGTGGCGCTGGCGTCAGCCTTGCACGAGGCTTTTTTTTGTTTACTTTGGTTTACTTTTTGTTTAAGTCATGGAGGTGTTTAAGTTTTGTGTGATATCTGTAGTGCAAGTGTGTTGACGTCAACATTTTTAATTAAAATATGTTACAATTAATTTTTTTTTTCTATTTAGAAAATAATTAAAAAAAAACGTTCATGATTCCCTTAGAAAATAATAAAAAAATAGTTAATAAATTATGTTGACAACAATTTGGCTGTCAATATAACTTCCAGTTTTATCAAAGAATCGAAAAAAAAATTAGAATTTACTTGACAACGTTAATTAACCAACATATATTAGTAATTAAAATTGCACCTGTGTTCTACAAAAAGTAAACATATACAGACTATTAGATTAAAGTGAATAAGAACATTTTGTTTCTTTTCTCTGTCTACGTGCACGGCCGACGCCAGCGTTGCAGTTGGCAGTTTTTGGAATTGATCTGCTCCGAAATGGCAGCCTCAGCAGCTGCCTATGCTTTTACACAGTAAAAATTCAGAGTTTACACTCCTTATACACCTCCATGCTCTAGTCTTCTTGCCCGTAAATTTTGTATTTCAGAACGCGCCTCTGGGTTGCTATTCTTGACTCGATTATCCCACCTACACGGGATAACATGAAAACGCCTGAAAATGATTTAGTCGTTTGATGTAAACCATTGAGAAGGATACAAATTAAGCTAAAATTTTCATGTTTTGCGACAAAAAAGTTATCCCAGTCGCTCGGGATAACTTGCGGATAATCGAGTCAAGAAATCAAGAATACCCTAGTCGTCGTATTTGTCAACAAGTAGAGAAACAGCTTTCTGAATATTAAAATGGATGATATTTTTGAAAAAAGTTTATCATCTCAAGATTTTAATCCGGACAAATGTAATCTATCGTTCTACAAATAATAATTATTGAATCAAATTGGAAGTTATGAACGAAATATTGAATTTTTTATTTATATAGTCGTCAAGATTCTCAGCGCTCAATGTATTGGTTCAGATGAGTTACGAAAACAACGATCTAAAATTCAAGGATTCGCTGATAGTACATCAGTACAACTGAAAAAAAATGTTTATCAAAATTATATGCAATTTATTGAAACTGCCAAAGAAATATCTCATCTCGAAAGTGAAATGTATCAACTGTCACAACTACTTGGTGAACAAAGATCATTGTTAAATACCCTCGTATCCAATCAGGCAACAGGACCAATTTTCAATAATAAACTCGAATTAGAATCTGAAAACTCACATCTAATTAACAAAGAAGAGGAGCAGAAACAGAAAATTGTTAAATTACTCGAAAATGTCGAAGGTGCAATGGTTAGTATTGATTGCTCACATTTGTAATTTTTTCAGCTTTTCTGTTTACGAGTCTAAAGTGAGTTTTGGATAAATTTTAATGGAGTAAACAAATTTTGTCAAAATGGACTTACAGTGTTATTAAATTAAAAATCATTTTGATAAAATCCAGGGTTTGGTAGAAACACCAGGAAGAATTTGCTTGCATGAAGGATCTCTTCTAGAGTTAGATCCTTTAGAGGGTACTCCACTGAAAAGAATCCATGCATATTTATTTAACGATATCTTGGTGATTGCTTCGTGGCTAGCAACTGGCGGAAAAAGAGGCCCACCACGGTATAAAATGCAAGCAATATATAATTTGCTGAGCCTAGCAATTGTTAATGTCCGAGATAAAACTTGTTCAGTAAAACTTGCTTTTAAACTCTTGGCATTTCCAGATACCAGAGTATTGCAGTGTGCTACTGCAACAAGCAAGGTATTTATTAAATGAAACAAATACATTTACTGAGGCAAGAAAAGCCTTCCAAGACTTTTCTGTGAATATTTTATGAAAAAGTCGTTCTGCCAATGTTTTTTTTTTTTTTTATGTATTTAAGTATCCCATATAGAAAAAATATAATCTCGAGATTTCTCACGTTGTGTTTTCAATACTTTTTCAAATCATATACACGTCAATTTAACAACCAAGTGTATCATTGACATTGAAGATACAAAATAAATAAAAAAGAAAATTTCAAATTCCTAAAATTAAAAAAAAGCAATTGAATGAGTAGTTAAATTTAATCGATTTTTATTTTAGAAAGAATGGTTGGACAAATTTGATCACGCAAAGCGGGCAAGATTGATTCAGGAAAATCAAAAAGATTCATTAGACAATCGAGAACCACCAAAAGAGAAGCAATCAGTGCCGTCAAGGTCAACGTCATTGGAATTAAATAATTTTGTCGTAGACGATAGCAATAAACACGAGAGCATAGAGCCTTTTCCTGAGTGGTTACTTGAAGTCACAGAAGATTTAGACTCATGTATGGCTCAACGTCACTTCGAAGAGGCTTTTTATCTTCTGGAAAAAACTAAAAACTATCTAAAAGATGCGCAGTTAACACCACAACTGGATGATATAAAGACTAAAACTGACGATCGAGGTCGCATTTTGGTTGATCTACTTACAAGAGAACTAGATCTAAGTGCAGAGGCACAATCTCTACAAGGTGGTGGACTTCGAAGTGCTAGACGTGCTGTCAAACTGTTGATACAGCTTGATCGCAGTGCTCAAGCATGTCAGTTGTATCTTCAGCTTTGCAATGTTGCACTTAAAGCAAGATTGAAACGTGTTAAACGTGAAGGTGCAACTATTTCATATGTAAAACAACTAAGTGCGATCGCATTCAGTAACATAGTTGAAATGGTTAGAGAATTTTTAAAATTGTTTTCTGAAACAAAAAATTGTACTCCGAATCTCATTGTTTGGTGTAGTCAAGAAATTAAATATTTAACATCTCATTTCATTAAGCAACTGTTTATTCCGCAAGTTACATTGGGGACTCTAGTAGAATGTATTGGAGCTGTTCGTAGTCATTGTGATCAGTTAACACAGTTGGGCATAGACCTGAGGTACCAAGTTGATGGCCAACTGCGAACACCACTAACTAGAGCGCTTCAAGATTTCGGTGAAAAATACGTTGATGCTGTGAAAGTACGCGCTGCTGAAGATACTTGGCGTCCAACGAACTACATGACAACTTACAATCTGCAGAAAATTTTAACTGAATTGGAGGATCTTGGTATTGCTGTTCCAATACAGTTTAGAACTGACGATTGTTGGCTTTCACTTACAAGCAACACTTTAGCGTTCGCCAGACTGTATATAGGTTTACTAGAAGATTGTTTGAGTGTTACAACACCTGAACTCATCTATACCATCGATGACATCCTGGTTTCTGTTATGCACACACAAGTTCAACACCTTGCTTCGTCATTCAACAACCCAAAATTAAAACAAGAGGTAAATTAGTAATCTAAATACAAAATTTAATATAACGTAGTTTTTATAATATCTGATAAATGACAACGAAGTTTATTTAATACATGATTGTTTGATATCTGGTTCTATCCTTTGAATTATTAAGGTTGATTCTGGAGATCTGAATTCGAGACCTGTTTTTTTTTTTCTTTTTGTTAGTGAAATAATTATCTACATTGTGTGATTTTTTTGAGATATTTACTGTCAAAGTTGACAATTTTAACACACAAGCTATAGACGTTATCTCATATCATAACTCACTTATTTTTTTTTTTTTTTATTAAATACGGAAAACAAGTTGAAATTATTTGTACCAAATTAAAACAATCTGCTATCCATACTGACCTCAGGTATTTAGTTACGAATCGAGAAGCACAGTATGAGAAAAAAAAATATATTAAAAAAATAAATAAAAGCGCAAATGCGCTATCGAGGCTATTATAAACAAAATATCTTTAAACAACTTTTGTTTTCAATTTTTTTTTACAGAAAAAATTACTGCAAGACAATATCACATATGTTCGTGATATTATTATTGAACGTGGCATGGAGCTCTACAAAAGTACAACGGGTCACGATTTCAAAAGTTTTATTACTCTAAAGCAACAGCTGATTTTCGCACCAGTATCAAGTAATAAACCAAAACCTGCTCCACGTAAATCAATTGCAAAGTATTCAACAACTGAATACTTATAACTTTCTGATTTCAGATTTATAAATTATGAATATTTAATTTTGGGAATACTCCTAAACACACATTGTATATAAATCAGCAATAATAATAAAAAAAATAATAAAATTAAACATTCGATAATTATAATTAGTTATTTTGTTTACAATAGAAATGTGAGTACACGATTTCATGGAGCCGTATTGTTCGAATCATTATATGCACTTGACTTTTCATTTTGACTGGCTAGTTTTCGCTTTTTTGCTCTAATGTCTGCCAATGTTTGTTCAATGCTTCTTTGATCTTTTTTGTTCTCACTCGGAACTGTAATAAATAAAAAAAAAGAAAACCAATGATTAGTACTTACTCAAATAAATTATCTAAAGATTGTTTATAAAATTCACTCACCACAACCATAATTACAATTTGCTTCAGTTTTTCTGGCAGCTTCTAGTGCAGCCTTTTTGCCTATCAGATGTTCATATTTTTGTTTGTAATCACTAATCGGCACGAATTTCAATTTACGTTTTCTGGACTTTTCCTGTTCTTTAGCTTCTGTAGCCTCTCTTGCTCTGTTATCTTGTATTTTTTTCGCAATCTCGTCATTCCACTCTTCCCCACGTCGCAGAGTGTTGAGTTGATCTTCAGATGGAGCATGCTCTCTTTTAAATATGAGGATGTATCTATCTACTCCTTCCTCACCGAATGTATAAGCTAACACACTTGCAACTTCTGCTGAGTCATGGCTGTTTTCAAAATAAATAGGCATCAAAGTATTATATAAACACATCGGTTTTATTATTGTTTGATATTATTAAATTACGAACACAATGCTTCGGTGAACTTGATCCATAGGTGGAAATTTATATTGCTTTGCACTTTCATTTTTTAAAAATTTACTAATTGTTTCTTCCACCTGAAACGGAGGAAATATACCTACAACAATAAATTTAACTAAATAATACAAATTAGTGTTGTTTTTGAATAACCTTTTCACGAAAATGTTTGTGTTTTTCAGCTTCGACTTTTTGATATTTAGCATGATCCTCACGTTGCTCTAGATATAGTAAGAAAAATTAAAAATAAAATTATAAATAAAAAAATAAAAATAGGATATCGAGATAT
>WSYQ01000803.1:5000-7500 GCA_011426435.1 Lysiphlebus fabarum
CTCCAAGCGCTTTTACCTATAAAACCGAAAGCAAAAACTTAATTGTATACCCGAACCCATTAAATTACATGTTAAAAAGGCCCCTATTTGTTGTTGAAACGTACATTTTTCAATACGGCTTTTTGAACTTAGAAAAAAAAAAAAGTCAAAATTATAAAAACACTATTATTTATAACTTTTATAAATAATATATTATTAATTTATTAATATTTAATTATTATTATAATGATAAATAATAAATATTTAATTTTTTTTTTTTTTTAAATTTTTTTTATAACTTAGTACAAATTGTAATTTTTTATAAAAAAATAATAAATAATTAATAAAAATTAATAAAAATTGTTTATTTTTATTATTATATTATATAATTATATATTAATTATTAATTATTATTAATTTTTTATTATTATTAAAAATTTTTTATGATTTAATACAAAAAGATTTTGACTTTGAAAATTTTTTTGTGTTTGTTCCGTCGGGTAACTAAATAGATAATATATGTAATAGATACTATAGGTATAAGTTTTATGTGAACTATTCACATAAAATTTTTTTTTTTTATATATTAAATAAATAAATAGATGAATAAATATTATATATAATAAAAAATAATAATTTATTAATATTTAATTATTATTATAATGATAAATAATAAATATTTAATTTTTTTTTTTTTTTAAATTTTTTTTATAACTTAGTACAAATTGTAATTTTTTATAAAAAAATAATAAATAATTAATAAAAATTAATAAAAATTGTTTATTTTTATTATTATATTATATAATTATATATTAATTATTAATTATTATTAATTTTTTATTATTATTAAAAATTTTTTATGATTTAATACAAAAAGATTTTGACTTTGAAAATTTTTTTGTGTTTGTTCCGTCGGGTAACTAAATAGATAATATATGTAATAGATACTATAGGTATAAGTTTTATGTGAACTATTCACATAAAATTTTTTTTTTATATATATTAAATAAATAAATAGATGAATAAATATTATATATAATAAAAAATAATAATTTATTAATATTTAATTATTATTATAATGATAAATAATAAATATTTAATTTTTTTTTTTTTTTAAATTTTTTTTATAACTTAGTACAAATTGTAATTTTTTATAAAAAAATAATAAATAATTAATAAAAATTAATAAAAATTGTTTATTTTTATTATTATATTATATAATTATATATTAATTATTAATTATTATTAATTTTTTATTATTATTAAAAATTTTTTATGATTTAATACAAAAAGATTTTGACTTTGAAAATTTTTTTGTGTTTATTCCGTCGGGTAACTAAATAGATAATATATGTAATAGATACTATAGGTATAAGTTTTATGTGAACTATTCACATAAAATTTTTTTTTTTTTATATATTAAATAAATAAATAGATGAATAAATATTATATATAATAAAAAATAATAATTTATTAATATTTAATTATTATTATAATGATAAATAATAAATATTTAATTTTTTTTTTTTTTTAAATTTTTTTTATAACTTAGTACAAATTGTAATTTTTTATAAAAAAATAATAAATAATTGTTTATTTTTATTATTATATTATATAATTATATATTAATTATTAATTATCATTAATTTTTTATTATTATTAAAAATTTTTTTCATGATTTAGTACAATTAGTATTTAATTTTTCTAAAATATATAAGTATATAACTTTTAGTACTAAAATAATAAAAATTTAAAAAAATAATTAAAAAATTTTATAAATAATTAATAATTATATAATATAATAATAATATAATATTTATAAATTATTTATTAATATTTTTATTGTTTAATTATTTTTTTTATAATAAAAATTTAAATTTGTACTAAGTATTTAAAAAAATTTAATGAATTAAAAATATTAATTTTTTATTAATTTTTATTATATATAAAATTAAAAATTAATAAATTAATAATATATTAATTATAAAATTTATAAATAATATAGATTTTTTATTTTTGACTTTTTATTTTTCTAAGTTCAAAAAGCCGTATTAAAAAATGTACGTTTCAACAACAAATAAGGGGCTTTTTAACATGTAATTAAATGGGTTCGGATATACAATTAATTTTTTACTTTCGGTTTTATATATCGTAGTGTGCATAAAGCAGTGCCATATATATAATATAAACATTTATTATAACTTTACATATATATACTTAATATACATATAATATAAAACATAACATATTACTATTATATAACATATTAATTATTTTTTTCTTTATTATATATTAGTATTATATAATATAATTATATTAATATTGTATAAGTATATTGTATTTATAATAAAATTTATATATTAATTTTTATTTATATTTTAACAAATAAAATAACATTATCACAACATTATCACGGGTCGACTAAATGGCTCATTATGTGATATACATTATAAATGTTTAAAATAAAAAAAAAAATAAATAATAATTTTATAAATATTATTAAACATAAATATAAATAAAA
>WSYQ01000803.1:17500-20000 GCA_011426435.1 Lysiphlebus fabarum
ATAAATATTTAATTTTTTTTTTTTTTTAAATTTTTTTTATAACTTAGTACAAATTGTAATTTTTTATAAAAAAATAATAAATAATTAATAAAAATTAATAAAAATTGTTTATTTTTATTATTATATTATATAATTATATATTAATTATTAATTATTATTAATTTTTTATTATTATTAAAAATTTTTTATGATTTAATACAAAAAGATTTTGACTTTGAAAATTTTTTTGTGTTTATTCCGTCGGGTAACTAAATAGATAATATATGTAATAGATACTATAGGTATAAGTTTTATGTGAACTATTCACATAAAATTTTTTTTTTTTTATATATTAAATAAATAAATAGATGAATAAATATTATATATAATAAAAAATAATAATTTATTAATATTTAATTATTATTATAATGATAAATAATAAATATTTAATTTTTTTTTTTTTTTAAATTTTTTTTATAACTTAGTACAAATTGTAATTTTTTATAAAAAAATAATAAATAATTAATAAAAATTAATAAAAATTGTTTATTTTTATTATTATATTATATAATTATATATTAATTATTAATTATTATTAATTTTTTATTATTATTAAAAATTTTTTATGATTTAATACAAAAAGATTTTGACTTTGAAAATTTTTTTGTGTTTGTTCCGTCGGGTAACTAAATAGATAATATATGTAATAGATACTATAGGTATAAGTTTTATGTGAACTATTCACATAAAATTTTTTTTTTTTATATATTAAATAAATAAATAGATGAATAAATATTATATATAATAAAAAATAATAATTTATTAATATTTAATTATTATTATAATGATAAATAATAAATATTTAATTTTTTTTTTTTTTTAAATTTTTTTTATAACTTAGTACAAATTGTAATTTTTTATAAAAAAATAATAAATAATTAATAAAAATTAATAAAAATTGTTTATTTTTATTATTATATTATATAATTATATATTAATTATTAATTATTATTAATTTTTTATTATTATTAAAAATTTTTTATGATTTAATACAAAAAGATTTTGACTTTGAAAATTTTTTTGTGTTTATTCCGTCGGGTAACTAAATAGATAATATATGTAATAGATACTATAGGTATAAGTTTTATGTGAACTATTCACATAAAATTTTTTTTTTTATATATTAAATAAATAAATAGATGAATAAATATTATATATAATAAAAAATAATAATTTATTAATATTTAATTATTATTATAATGATAAATAATAAATATTTAATTTTTTTTTTTTTTAAATTTTTTTTATAACTTAGTACAAATTGTAATTTTTTATAAAAAAATAATAAATAATTAATAAAAATTAATAAAAATTGTTTATTTTTATTATTATATTATATAATTATATATTAATTATTAATTATTATTAATTTTTTATTATTATTAAAAATTTTTTATGATTTAATACAAAAAGATTTTGACTTTGAAAATTTTTTTGTGTTTATTCCGTCGGGTAACTAAATAGATAATATATGTAATAGATACTATAGGTATAAGTTTTATGTGAACTATTCACATAAAATTTTTTTTTTTTATATATTAAATAAATAAATAGATGAATAAATATTATATATAATAAAAAATAATAATTTATTAATATTTAATTATTATTATAATGATAAATAATAAATATTTAATTTTTTTTTTTTTTTAAATTTTTTTTATAACTTAGTACAAATTGTAATTTTTTATAAAAAAATAATAAATAATTAATAAAAATTAATAAAAATTGTTTATTTTTATTATTATATTATATAATTATATATTAATTATTAATTATTATTAATTTTTTATTATTATTAAAAATTTTTTATGATTTAATACAAAAAGATTTTGACTTTGAAAATTTTTTTGTGTTTGTTCCGTCGGGTAACTAAATAGATAATATATGTAATAGATACTATAGGTATAAGTTTTATGTGAACTATTCACATAAAATTTTTTTTTTTATATATATTAAATAAATAAATAGATGAATAAATATTATATATAATAAAAAATAATAATTTATTAATATTTAATTATTATTATAATGATAAATAATAAATATTTAATTTTTTTTTTTTTTTAAATTTTTTTTATAACTTAGTACAAATTGTAATTTTTTATAAAAAAATAATAAATAATTGTTTATTTTTATTATTATATTATATAATTATATATTAATTATTAATTATCATTAATTTTTTATTATTATTAAAAATTTTTTTCATGATTTAGTACAATTAGTATTTAATTTTTCTAAAATATATAAGTATATAACTTTTAGTACTAAAATAATAAAAATTTAAAAAAATAATTAAAAAATTTTATAAATAATTAATAATTATATAATATAATAATAATATAATATTTATAAATTATTTATTAATATTTTTATTGTTTAATTATTTTTTTTATAATAAAAATTTAAATTTGTACTAAGTATTTAAAAAAATTTAATGAATTAAAAATATTAATTT
>WSYQ01000803.1:30000-32500 GCA_011426435.1 Lysiphlebus fabarum
AATAACATAAACGCATATATATATGGATAAAAAACAATAACAATATTTCGTAGTAACAAAATTTTTCATATTATATAATATATATAAACACAACATATATAAAAATAATAAATATAAAAAATATATACATATAACAATACGAGCAAGTAGTATAATAAATATACTAGACATGCTAAGCATCCATAAAAAAAATTTATGAAAATACTTACATATTTAAAGCATATATGTATATATTTAGTATATAATATTTTTACTGTGTGTATATAATATATTTATATTATATAAAAATATGGTAAAAGTTACCATAAAATATATAATACATATGAAAAACGTATATATTGAATTGCTCTCCAAGCGCTTTTACCTATAAAACCGAAAGCAAAAACTTAATTGTATACCCGAACCCATTAAATTACATGTTAAAAAGGCCCCTATTTGTTGTTGAAACGTACATTTTTCAATACGGCTTTTTGAACTTAGAAAAAAAAAAAAGTCAAAATTATAAAAACACTATTATTTATAACTTTTATAAATAATATATTATTAATTTATTAATATTTAATTATTATTATAATGATAAATAATAAATATTTAATTTTTTTTTTTTTTTAAATTTTTTTTATAACTTAGTACAAATTGTAATTTTTTATAAAAAAATAATAAATAATTAATAAAAATTAATAAAAATTGTTTATTTTTATTATTATATTATATAATTATATATTAATTATTAATTATTATTAATTTTTTATTATTATTAAAAATTTTTTATGATTTAATACAAAAAGATTTTGACTTTGAAAATTTTTTTGTGTTTATTCCGTCGGGTAACTAAATAGATAATATATGTAATAGATACTATAGGTATAAGTTTTATGTGAACTATTCACATAAAATTTTTTTTTTTTATATATTAAATAAATAAATAGATGAATAAATATTATATATAATAAAAAATAATAATTTATTAATATTTAATTATTATTATAATGATAAATAATAAATATTTAATTTTTTTTTTTTTTTAAATTTTTTTTATAACTTAGTACAAATTGTAATTTTTTATAAAAAAATAATAAATAATTAATAAAAATTAATAAAAATTGTTTATTTTTATTATTATATTATATAATTATATATTAATTATTAATTATTATTAATTTTTTATTATTATTAAAAATTTTTTATGATTTAATACAAAAAGATTTTGACTTTGAAAATTTTTTTGTGTTTATTCCGTCGGGTAACTAAATAGATAATATATGTAATAGATACTATAGGTATAAGTTTTATGTGAACTATTCACATAAAATTTTTTTTTTTTATATATTAAATAAATAAATAGATGAATAAATATTATATATAATAAAAAATAATAATTTATTAATATTTAATTATTATTATAATGATAAATAATAAATATTTAATTTTTTTTTTTTTTTAAATTTTTTTTATAACTTAGTACAAATTGTAATTTTTTATAAAAAAATAATAAATAATTAATAAAAATTAATAAAAATTGTTTATTTTTATTATTATATTATATAATTATATATTAATTATTAATTATTATTAATTTTTTATTATTATTAAAAATTTTTTATGATTTAATACAAAAAGATTTTGACTTTGAAAATTTTTTTGTGTTTATTCCGTCGGGTAACTAAATAGATAATATATGTAATAGATACTATAGGTATAAGTTTTATGTGAACTATTCACATAAAATTTTTTTTTTTTTATATATTAAATAAATAAATAGATGAATAAATATTATATATAATAAAAAATAATAATTTATTAATATTTAATTATTATTATAATGATAAATAATAAATATTTAATTTTTTTTTTTTTTTAAATTTTTTTTATAACTTAGTACAAATTGTAATTTTTTATAAAAAAATAATAAATAATTAATAAAAATTAATAAAAATTGTTTATTTTTATTATTATATTATATAATTATATATTAATTATTAATTATTATTAATTTTTTATTATTATTAAAAATTTTTTATGATTTAATACAAAAAGATTTTGACTTTGAAAATTTTTTTGTGTTTGTTCCGTCGGGTAACTAAATAGATAATATATGTAATAGATACTATAGGTATAAGTTTTATGTGAACTATTCACATAAAATTTTTTTTTTTATATATATTAAATAAATAAATAGATGAATAAATATTATATATAATAAAAAATAATAATTTATTAATATTTAATTATTATTATAATGATAAATAATAAATATTTAATTTTTTTTTTTTTTTAAATTTTTTTTATAACTTAGTACAAATTGTAATTTTTTATAAAAAAATAATAAATAATTGTTTATTTTTATTATTATATTATATAATTATATATTAATTATTAATTATCATTAATTTTTTATTATTATTAAAAATTTTTTTCATGATTTAGTACAATTAGTATTTAATTTTTCTAAAATATATAAGTATATAACTTTTAGTACTAAAATAATAAAAATTTAAAA
>WSYQ01000804.1:0-32456 GCA_011426435.1 Lysiphlebus fabarum
AGGTTGAGTTAATTTTTTTGTTAAGCTAATAATTTTTTTTAATGATACCGAAGGTCTTTTTTTTTTTATTTTTGTTATTTTTTTGGTTCGTTTTCTCTTTTTTAATGCCATACCCATTTTTAATTTTGCTTTCATAGCGTTAGTTACTCCCCAAGCAGCTGCTTTTTCGGCTATAGAAGAGTCTTTAGCAAGTACACGTTGCCAAGCTTTCTCAGCAAGTACTCTATCAGCCTGATGTCTAGCAACTAAATTATCTTTATTTTTTTCGTATTGTATATCGTGTTCTTTACACGACTCGTCTAATGGATTTATGCCTTGATCACCTCGTTCTAATCTTTTCGATAACTTAGTACCAGGACCACAATAATTATATTTTGGAAGATGTAACTCAAAAGGAAGTTTATTGATAATTTTATTCACAATGCCTTTTCCTTTTTGACGTCTATGCTCAATCATAGTTCAAAGGTAACTGATGAAAAAGATTATAAGAACAAGTACTTATAGTTATATCATTCAGTAATAAACAAGACTTGCTCTAACTTACACAATGAAATTTAATAAACAAAATAAAAAATTACCAGTTACAAATTTCGATGAACTAATTCAAGATAGTACTGAAAAAAAGAAAAAACGGCATGGAGATTTATTACCAAATAGTGTTCGAGCAATTTTTTGTGGTCCAAGTGGTATTGGAAAAACGAATGTTTTATTTGCAATAATTACTCACGAAAATGGTTTACGTTTTGAAAATGTATACGTTTATTCAAAGTCTTTGAATCAACCAAAATATAAACTTTTAGAAAATTTATTACAATCAGTGAAAGGTATTGGTTATTTTCCTTTTAATGAGCATGAACAAGTACTTCAACCTCAAGATACAAAACCAAACTCTGTCATGATCTTTGATGATGTTTCATGTGAAAAACAAGATAATATTAGAGCTTTTTTTTGTATGGGTAGACATCAAAACGTAGATTGTTTTTATCTTTGCCAAACTTACGCTCGAATACCTAAACATTTGATTAGAGATAATGCAAATTTTTTGGTTCTTTTCAAACAAGATGATCTTAATTTAAAACGAATATATTTTGATCATGTAAATACAGATATGACATACACAGAATTCAAAAATTTATGTTACGCATGTTGGAAAGATAACAAACATGGATTTATTGTAATTGATAAAGATAGTGAACTTAATAATGGTCGATATAGAAAAGGCTTTGATTGTTTTATAAGTATAAAATCAGAGTAAATATTATGTTAACAATAGTATTGTCATAGATGTCAAGTAATAAACATCAACATGGACAATAAAAAGTTAGATGAAAAGAAAAAATTATTAAGTGAAATTTCAAAAGCCAGTCATGCTATCAGACAAAAGCATAAAATTTTAAAATTAGGACAAAAAGCATCAGATGATATTTCAAACAATGTATTTAAACCTATTGTAACACCACTTCAGAAATTAGTTGAAGCATCAAATCATAATAATCAAAATAATAATCAAAATAATAAAAATAATGTAAAACAAGAAATCAAAGATGAGTATACAAAGTTACCAATTGAAATAAAAAAAGTTGAAAAATATGATAATGATTTATTGACCGATGATGAGGATGATAATTATCAAGAAGATGAAATAGCTGATTCATCATTTGCAAGTGCTTTAGATTCTGATAATAATTTAAGTGAGACAATTCAATATACTCCTATGAAAAAAAAATTATCACCAATTAAAATTCAAGAATATTTGAAAAAACTGAACAAACAAAAGTCTGTAGATAGTGGATATAGTATTCGGAAACTGAAAAAAGACAATATGCTTAAATTTGGAGATTCGAAAATTGATTTTAAAGACAATAAAATCCATATTGGTAACACTGTATATCATGAAACACCAGGCTTGTTAGAGTTATTATTTAAAAACAATCCTGAAACGTCATTAATCAACAATGATGATGAGAAAAATTTTATTGAAATGATAAAATTAACGAATAATCACCATAAATTTTATGATCCTAAAAGTGATTTTCGAACTGAAAAAAATGAAAAATATAGAAAATATATTGCACCTTTTATTGAATCCATGACACATCAAGGTTCAGGTTTACCTCAATTCAAAACAACTGGGAATCCTGCAATTGATTATGTCTATTGGGATGATCCTAACGAACTAATTAATCGTCTTAGACTTTTAATAGCGTCTCAAGCAGCTGGAAATCATGGAAATGATAATGAAATAATTTCAATCATTGAAGAACTGAAGGAGGCTGAAATAATCTATTAATTAATGTACATTAAACAAATTTATTCAGTTCTCATTCATCAGTCAACCAAACATGAGTATCGATGTTTTCGGGCATCAATTAATACAAAGTAAAATAAAAGATAGAGGCACGCGTGGACCTCCTGGTGAAGGCTTTAAAATAACAAGAGATGGTCATTATGACATTAATTATCGAAGATTGTGTAATATTGCCGATCCTGTAGCATATACGGATGCTGCATCAGTGAAAGTGACTAGAAATATTGTGAAAGAAGAAACACGAGCTTTGTATCAAATAACGACATCTTTAAGAGGTATAGCTGATACTAATAGTACGCTTATAGATTCTCTTAAATCTGATTTAAAAACTAATCAAAATAATCAATTGATTATTATTGAATCAGTACAAGACCTTGCAACACGTAATGCTGATGTAATATATCAGCTTGATAAAAAAGTAGTTGAATTGAATGAAAAAAAAAATTCAATCGTAAATTCAATTGAAAATTTGGATAAAAATTTTAAAATTGAAAATCAAATCTTTGCTGGTTCGTTACAAAATATAGAAAATAAGCTAAATATTTTAGAAAAAGGTAACCAAGACTTGAAAATTTTCACAGAAAACTTAAAAAATAAATTGTTCTATTTAGAAAATAATATTCGAGAAAACTCTGAAAAAAATTCAAAAAATACAATCAATATTTCCGAAATTGATTTTCAAATAAAAGAATTAAAAGAAATAATTAATGGAGAACAAAAAAGCCCAAGTAGCTGAAGAGCTTCACAGACCAGCTCGTAGAAATTATATCAGACGCCATGTAGATATAAGGGGTCTAGACGAAACATGGCAAGCTGATCTTGTTGAAATGATTCCTTATTCCTCTGAGAATAATGGTTATAAATATTTACTTACAATTATAGATATATTTTCCAAATATGCTTGGGCGATTCCTGTAAAGTCGAAAAATGGTAAAGATGTCACGAGTGCTATGAAATCTGTACTAATGCGAAAACGTATTCCTAAAAAATTAATGGTTGATCAAGGTCGAGAATTTTGGAATAAAGAATTCAAAACCTTAATGAAAGAATATAACATACATTTATATCACTCATATAGTAATTTAAAAGCATCAATTGTTGAACGATTTAATCGTACATTAAAAAATCTAATGTGGAAAAAATTTACTCTTCAAGGTTCTTATAAATGGCAAAAAATATTACCGAATTTATTACAACAATATAATAATACAAAACATCGAACGATAAAAATGAAACCAATAGATGTTAATTCAGCTAATGAAAAAAATATATTGCTTAATATTTATAAAAATTTTCAAATTAATAGAAAACCAAAAAATAAATTTTTTGTTGGTGATAAAGTTCGTATAAGCAAATATAAAAATGTTTTTGAGAAAGGATATACTCCAAATTTTACTACTGAAATTTTTACTGTTAAGGAAGTCAAAAGCACTGATCCTATAACCTATAAACTCATAGACTATGAAAATAATCCAATTGAAGGGGGTTTTTATGAAGAAGAATTAACTTCAGTAAAATATTCAGATATTTATCTTGTTGAAAAAATTTTAAAAAAACGTGGAAATAAATATTTATGTAAATTCTTAGGATTTGATTCACAACATAATTCTTGGATTGATAAATCTGACCTATAATTATATTTTTAATTTTGAAAGTGGGAAATTTTATGTTATAATATACTTTTATTTGTGAATGCAATCAGTAGGAATTTAGATTTGATTGTCAACAGTTCAGTGAAATAATAAAGACATGGTTTGTTTTCTTGATGTGCAAGGGACTTGGGAGCCTCATAATTTTGATTCGTTTTCATTTAAAGAATTGGCGATCTTAAAATTAAATGATGAATCTGACAATACAAATTGGAAAGATAATTGCTTCATATTTCAAGAAGAATATGATAGAACAGATTTACCGCAAGAAGAGCTCAATGAAATTTTAAGGGGTGAATCGGAAGTTCATGGAATACCTTGGAGTTTTGGTGACACGCCTTATGAAGATACTTTTTATAAAATAGAAGATTATGTAGCTAATCATGGACCTGTTATAGTAAATGGTGAATCAATGAAAGCTCTTATTGAATTTGAAAGTCGTGTATGGGAAGGAACAAATAATGGATTCGTATTTAATTTACAAGAATTAGGTGCTCCAGAATTCAGTAAAATGGAAGAAAAAGCACCTTTTTCACACGCTGAAATGCATCCTCTTTGTAAAAATTATAATTGTGCTCTTGAAAATGTGTACAAAATGAAACAATGGTTAATAAAAAAATTTCCAACAATAATGACAAAAAATTTTTCATCGATACATTTTTTAGAAAAAAGAATGACAAATAAATAATATTTATATTAATAAAACAAATGTAATAAAAATGTAAAACATATACAAGTATTAAAGAAATAAAAAACCAATTATATATTATATTAAAGTATTATTTATTTTTTTATATCCCCATGGTACAGTATCTGTTGAATTTGGCAATAAAATTCTTTTATCGTCTTGCCAACTTAATGCTAATTTTGTTTGTAAAATAGTATGAACTATATGTTTTTTACTTCGAATTAAATATTGTTTTTTAATTAAATTTTTATGATTAAATAAACACTCTTTATAGTCGTTAAATTCAATTTCTTTCATTACAGATCGTTTTACGCCTTTGGCTTTTTTTATAATTTTATCTTCATTCAATATTTTCATGCTATAAGCTTTTGCACGTAAACCTACAAATTCAGTAACAATTTTACCTTGATTTTCATCTTTCATAACTCCAATTTTTCGTTTATTTACTAATGGCATATTATAAATATTATTTTCTGGATAATCAGCTGTATCAAATTTTTCTAAATTTTTTTTCATACATTCATAAATATCTGGTACTGTAAATAAATAAGCTAAGGCATCTGTATCCATATATAAAAGCTTAGCAGAATTTCCATAAGTTTTTTTAACATAATCATAATGAAAATCATACAAATAAAATTTAGAAATATCAAGAATTGAAAATCCTATATAAATTGGTTTATCAAATTTTATTTTTACTCTAGACATTTCAATGACAACAAGATCTTCTCCTAGTATTATGCTACTATGGAAATTGGGTTTTGCTATTAATGATTTTGCACCATAACGTCCATCCCATTTTGTTATCATTTTTACATCTCTTCTTCCACGTAAATTTTCTATAGCTTTGCCATATATAACATTATTTAATAATTTAAATATCAAAACACCAAATGAGTTAGTCGATTCTTGTCTTTTTTGAGTATTAAAATCAATGTATTTTTTTAACCAAGGAGCTTGTTTAAACTTTAATATTCTATGAATTTTTGTTAATTGCATACCTAAGCTTAAATATTGTTTCAAACTCCTATAATGAATAACATAATTTTTTTTTGGATATAATGTAGTCATGAGTTTAACTTGTTTAGAGTTTGGTGGAACGAGATGTTCTGGACAAAGAGGAAAATCACGATGATCTTCGAATAAACTTTCAGGATATTCTAAGTCTACTTCTAATATATATCCTACGTCTGAATCATCTGCGACTGAAAAAACATCGATATTTTTATTATCATCCCACTCAAAATCTTTGTATGGTAAATAATTCATCATTGAATGTCCATAAAGATTATTTATATCATAGTACATTATATAAGATTCATCTAAATTAGGATCAAAATCAGGCATGTAACGATTATTAGCTTTAGCATACCTGTTCGTACATTGTGCAACTCCACCTCTTATTCCTTTTTCAATAAATAAATATTTTTCAGGATCAGTTAAAAGTTCTAATTCTATTTCTGTACATTTTAACATACAATCGAATGAATAGCCCGGTATTGTATAATAATGTATTGGATCTAAACCATAATTTGACATACAGTTTTTACGAAAATTTTCAAAAACATCAGCCAATAAAAGCACATCAGCTCGCAAATAGATATCACTATATTCACCTAATGTCTTAATTTTAAATGTATCCCACACTTTTATTGCATGTTCATAATCATTATCTGAAATATTTTCATTACTTAACTTGGAAAAAAATTTCTCTTTAGATGGTAATGATGTATCATTCAATTTGTCGAAAGAATCTGTATATTCATAAGGATAAGAGCCTTTTCGTTTAAGTAACTGAAATTCTTCTTCGCTATTACAATATTTTCGAGTTATTTTTTTATCAGATTCATCTAAGTATGATGCAAGTTTGTCAAGACTACTAGGCATAAATTTAAATGAGTCAAGAAATCTTAAATGTATACAAGTACTTTCAGAAGCATTTGGTTTTTTATATCTAACTTCTTTAGTGAATGATACATATTTTTCTTTATTAATTGGTAAAAGTTTAATTGAACCTTCAAACTGATTAGCTAATGATTTAATAATAAAAAAACTATCAAAACCACTTAAATTATGAAAGAAAATTGGTATTACATGAGTATCTTGATATTGTAAATTACAAGTTGAGTGTGCTAACCCTCGAATGCGACCAGTAATATGACAATGATCTCTCGTTATTAAATCTTCATTTAACAATGGTTTTTCACATATATGACATATTTTAGATGAACGAAGATTCATTTCTTTTTGAAAAGTTAATTTTTCCATCGGAACAGGATTATTTAAAATATCATTCACTTGTTTTGTTATCATTTTAAGTTCATTAACAAACCACTCTATACATTTTTCACTACGATTAAATGCAAATTTAGATATTGAATTATCATATGTACAATGTAAATAATATCCAACACTATATGGTATATGTAAATCTTTTTCATTAGCTTCTGGTTGAAGTATACATTCTAAGTCAGCATAGATTGAGAATGGTGCTGGTTCTTTAAATTTATAATTTTTAAATTTTAAAATATTATCTTCTTGATCAGGCATTATCATTCTAGCAGTGTTTTGGTTTAAACAATCATCAGAATGATTTTCATAAGATTTTTGAGTTTTGAAATGACATAAACATCGATCACACAACCATAATTTATGTCCATTTCTGGATACTTGTGAACTTACTAATCTTGATAAATTACGAATCCAAGCAAAATGAAACACTGCTTGAAATTTTTCTTTTTCATTGTCATCATCACTTTCACAAACTTCACTAAAAATATTGTCATTATCGTTATCATTATCACTATTATTATCATCATCATTATCATCATCAACACAATCATCAATAAAATTATTATTACCAGTGTTAGATTTATTTATTTTTTTTTTTTTATTTACAATTTCTTGATTTAAAATTAATAGATGGATTGTTTTTTTATCTGATTTAAATTGACTTAAATAAATAGGCACTATTTCTTTTTTTTTACTCTCTATCGCATAAATATTGATAGATAATTTATTAATTTTCTCGAATTTTGGTACATCTTTTAATGCAATCGGGAATCGAATACCTTCATATTTTAGTATAGTTCTAAAGTCTGGATATGAACTTACACGATCAGAGTTATTTTTAACTGGATGTAATGCTGCTGTTACTGACCATAAAAAACAATATTCATCATTATTATGTATATTAACAACAGCATGTTTATTCTTTATAAATTGAGGCATTTCAATATATGTATTTAAACCTCCTCTGATCGGTTCATACAAATTTATATTTATTGTTAAATTAATTATTTCTTTTATTGTCCAACCTGAATCTCTTTCTTGAAATTCTTCAACTTTTACAAGAAGTTTATCAATTATATTTTCATTAAACCAGTTGTTTAGATCAGTTGTTTGCAAAATTATATCATTTTTTGTATTAAAATATTTTGTTTCTTCAACAATTTCATTATTTTTCATAACTTGAAATTTACATGATAAAATGCCATTTACTTTTAAATTATTTCCTTTTTTTAATATATTTTTTATGCGAATTGTAGTCATTTTTTTAGAATCTTGTAAAAAATAACGTAAATCTATGTGTTGTAAATTTATAACTACACCAGTTCGCATGCGTCCTTGAAATATTGAGTCTACATCGACCCACTTTACTCTATCTTTTAATTTTCTATTATTGTTATTAATTCCAGTACCACCTTTTTTTTTATTTTTTATTTGTTCAAGTATTGATTGTAATTGTATTATTGTGGTTTGGATTTGAATTTTTTGACCATGAGATAGAGTCCATACTTTTAATAATTTTCTTAATAATTTAATATTTTTTTTCCCAAATTTAATCCATTCTTCAATTTCATTTCGTGTTTTAATCACTCTACAAGCCTTTTCCATTATCTTTATTAAACGTTTACACTTGCTTGAATCCATTTTTATCAATTGAAATTTTTTTTTTTCAAACGATGCTTAACAGTCAAAAGATTTTTTACTAATGAACGAAATCAAGACTTGTTGTTAATATTATATTATTATAATTTTTTGTGAACAAAGAGCTAACGGTTATAATTTATTTAAAAATTATTATAGTTTTAATATTTTTAATGGAACATTTTTAGTTAACTTGAAATAAAAAAATTAGTCACATTATTTATATTTCAAAAATAATAAAAAATTATTTATATTTAAAAAAAATAAAGTATAATTTATATTTCATAAGAAATAAAAAATTATTGCCTTTGTGATTGACTGTGACATACTTATTTTAAATAAACAGATTAATTTATAACTTAAAAAAAAATAATATAAATATTATAAATATTATTTTATTTTATGGTCATGAAGTGAGAAAAACATTTTTTTAAACAAAGAACAAATTTAAACAAGTCAATAAAATCAATTTCTTAGCCGGATATTATAAATTGAAAAGAGTACTATTTGAAAAAAAATGGCCGTCTTTTTTGGGACTACCCCAAGCGGGGGTTGATCTCTAAGCAGTTTAAGGGCGCTCAGAGGGGCGGTTCTCTAAGCAGTCTACTGGTGCTCGAGCGGGGGCGGTCCCCTTAGCTAGCCCAAGGGTGACACCGAACGGACCCAATAGTATTTCTGTTTGGGAAAACCATTTTCTAACTCGAGTGAGGGAAACATTCTACCTTCTTTATATTACCCTAGTACTAGAACGCAGTTTTATTTTTTATTTATTAATAATAATTGTTGTTCGAATATTTTTATAGTTTGCGGTCGACTTAATTTGACATAATAAATTATTTTTTATATATCATAAGTAATAAAAAAATTATAACTCTATGAATTTAAACAATAAAAAATTTTTATTTCTTTTATTAAGTTTGAATATTTAATTTTTTTATTTTTTAAAATAAACAAAATCAAATTAGATTTATGATCTGAAAAAATATCGAGTTATTATAAACAATTTAAAGTAAAAATTCATTTACCCCTTTCCCTCCATGTCCTAAAACTTTACTTATGATTTTGTATAAAAGGCTAATTATTTTTGTCAAAAGTATCAGTCTTCAAAAAAACTTTGAACAATTAATATCTGTGCAAACTCAACTCAACTCAAGGTAATTATGCTTTGTCATTAAAATTGTTTAAAAAAATTTTTTTAATCATTTTTATAAAAGTAATTTTTTTAATACTTTCATATGTGATAAATTTTATTTACAGAAAAAATGGATCGCTTTGCCGCATTAAATGAAGTTGCCAAAACTGATAGTCGCAGAAATCAATCAACTCTAATTAAAATAAAAGATCTCGAGTTAAATAAACAATATTCACTCACCGGTTTAAGAAATGTAACAACCAAGTATGGAGCTAGCATAATTGCTAAAGTTGACGACAATTTAGAATTTTTTCTACCAAAAAGGATTGTTGATGTTCTTTTAAACAATCTTCCAGACTATGAGTCTTTCAACAGAGATATCGGAAATGGACGTGTTAAATTTACATACACAGGTGGATTAAATGAATGTAAATTTACATATGTTTAAAAAACAACTAATTATCAAATATATAAAAATAAAGGAATATTGAAAAAACTTTGTAAGTTTAAAAAGCACATTGAATAAATGAAAAAATAATACTTTGAAAATTTTGTTGTCTTTACTTTTTTATTTTTTTACTTTTTAATTAATATAACACACACACACACAATTATCAAATATAATCACTTTTTAGCACACACAAAATCCTTTAACCAGAATGGGGCACTCGTTATGCGTTCAGATTTTCCTGAAACAAAAAATTATTTTTCATATATCATAAAAGAGATAAATCTTTTAATATTATTATTTATTTGTTTTAATACTCACTTGGCCATTTTAACTCTTCTTTTATCTTATTTGTTTCTACATCTTCAACAGAACGCTTTCTTTTTAAACTTTTCTGGCATTTTTTTTGTTCTTTTTTTATTGCTTCTTGTTTCTGAATTTGACGTAACATTTCCCTCATTTTTAGTGTTTGTCTCATTATACTTGCAGTTTGTCTATTATCTTCATATTTTTTAGCAATAAATTGTATCTTAAATATAAAAAATCAATAATTAAAAAAATCTTATTAAATCTTAATAAATATTTAATATATTAAAAATAATAAAAAACTTACAGCATTTATCAAACTCTTTCTTGAATAATTAAATTTACTGTCTTTTCTGAAGGTGTGAATGACTCTACGGACCACATATAAATGCATTCGGAGTATTTTACGCTTAAATATAAAATAATAATTTATAATTGTATTTTTGTTGTCTTTTACACATTTTTTAAAAGTATAAAAATTATTCAATAATACTCACTTGACGCTCTATAAATTTAATTTCATCATCTATATCGACATAAAATTTACACTGCAACTCTTCATTTTTAATTATTTTTATCATCTCACAAGCTAACCGCAAATTTTGTTCTGTATATTGAGCTTGTATTTCACGACCCTAGAAAAATAAATTATATAAAATAACATATAATAACTCAATATTTCAAAAGATCTAGTTGAAAAAATTAATAGAATACTTACTTTTTTAAACAGATTTTTTTTACTAATTGGCAAAAAAACAATTTCGTTAGCAGTATTTTTATTTTGAAATAACTCTAAGACTTTTTCAATAGCGGTCATGATATTTAGTAATTCCAAACTCTAGAATAAATATAATAAATAATTAAAATCACTTAAACAACAAACATACATTCTGTTTTGCACAGTAATGAAACAATAAATAAATTATTAACACGCATTATACTTACTTCTCTATTTAATTTTCGTATTTCACTTATTAATTGAACCATTTTTTTTCTTTTTTCTTCGACTGTCACTAACAAACCGTTTCAAATAAACTGAGGGTGTCATTGAGTTAAATATTCTTGAAACCCCCAGAAAAAAAAATATATATATTTTTTTACTTAAATGAAAAAATAGAAAAAGAAAATATCTTTCTATTAAGATTGACGAAGAAACAAATTTTTTGAACGAATAATTATTATGCATAGCATATATAGAGTCTGATGCACTTGTTTATTTAAGAAGTAATAAAAATTTGACCCTGCCCTAGCAGCAAGCAGTGCTAGACAAAGAAAAATTAAAAAATAAAATAGTCAACTTTATTTTTTTTTTTTCTCAATTTTATGGGTCATAAAAAAAAATATATATTTATTTTAAATATATATTTTAAATGTATATATATATGGACCTACAACTAAATTCTTTGTTAAAAAAATCAAATTGTGGAAACACTATATACGTTATACGTTATGCAACACGTGGTCTGCTGGGCCCTGTGTTACGCATACGCATGTATATATATATATACTCAATGCGTGACTTGAGATTTTAGGTTCACGTGTCAGGGTCATTCAAACATAGAGGTTTTTGATTTTTTTATTTTATTTTTTTATTATATTCTTTATTTTATTTTTTATTTTATTTTTTTATAAACAATTTTTTATTATTAAACATTAATCATTAAACATTAATCATTAAAAATAAAATTTTATTATATCAACAAAAAAATTTTTTTAGCGACCAACATCATATACCACCTTGACCCCATACTCGTGACCCCCTATCCCCCATCTCCATACTCGCGACCCCCTATCCCCCCATCTTAGCTACAACCCCCAATCTCAATACCCCTCTTACCTCACTTACATCTCTCCTACACATCACATTTACTACCCCTAAAACATCCCATAACTTTTTTTACAACCCTTAATTAATTCATTAATTAAGGGTTGATACAGAATCGGCCCTGTTTCCCTACTATAAAACGTTTAAACATCTAAGTTTTTGTAAACATTCGTTATTTTAGAAGAAAAAAATTTGAAAGTTTGGACCTTGAAAATCGACGTTTTTCCATGTTCTTTCAGTTTCAAACTTTATAAATAATGAATTTTAAATGAAATTCAATAAATATTGACAGATATAGCTGTTTTATGACGTTATAACATGTTCAATTATCTAAATTATTGTGAATATTCGTTATTTTAAAAAAAAAAATTTGGATGTTTGGACCTTGAAAATCAACGTTTTTCCATGTTCTTTCAGTATCAAACTTTATAACTAGCGATTTGTACATTAAATTCAATGAATATCGACAGATATAGCTGTTTTATGACGTTATAAAACGTTTAAACATCTAAGTTTTTGTAAACATTGGTTATTTTACAAGAAAAAAATTTGAAAGTTTGGACCTTGAAAAACGACTTTTTTCCATGTTCTTTCAGTTTCAAACTTTATAAATAATGAATTTTAAATGAAATTCAATAAATATTGACAGATATAGGGGTTTTATGACGTTATGAAACGTTTAAACATCTGAGTTATTGTAAACATTTGTTATTTTACAAGAAAAAAATTTGAAAGTTTAGACCTTGAAAATCGACGTTTTTCCATGTTCTTTCAGTTTCAAACTTTATAAATAATGAATTTTAAATGAAATTCAATGAATATTGACAGATATAGCTGTTTTATGACGTTATAACATGTTTAATTATCTGAATTATTGTAATCGTTGTTTATTTTAGAAGAAAAAATATGAAAGTTTGCACCTTGAAAATCAACGTTTTTTCATGTTCTTTCAGTTTCATACTTTATAACTAGCGATTTGTAAATGAAATTCAATAAATATTGACAGATATAGGGGTTTTATGACGTTATGAAACGTTTAAACATCTGAGTTTTTGTAAACATTCGTTGATTTATAAGAAAAAAATTTAAAAGTTTGGACCTTGAAAATCGACGTTTTTTCAAGTTTTTTTAGTGTCAGACTTTATAACTAATGAATTTTAAATGAAATTCAATGAATATTCACAAATATAGGTGTTTTATGACGTTATAACACGTTTAAACATCTGTATTATTAAATCATTGTTTATTTTCGAAGAAAAAAATTTGAAAATCGACGTTTTTTCAAGTTTTTTCTGTATCAAACTTTATAACTAGCGATTTTCAAGTGAATCTCTATAAATATTGACAGATATAGCTGTTTTATGACGTTATAAAACGTTTAAACATCTAAGTTTTTGTAAACATTCGTTATTTTAGAAGAAAAAAATTTGAAAGTTCCGACCTTGAAAATCGACGTTTTTCCATGTTCTTTCAGTTTCAAACATTAAAAATAATGATTTTCAAGTTAAATTCAATAAATATTGCCTGATATAGGGGTTTTATGACGTTATGAAACGTTTAAACATCTGAGTTATTGTAAACATTCGTTGATTTATAAGAAAAAAATTTAAAAGTTTGGACCTTGAAAATCGACGTTTTTTCAAGTTTTTTCTGTATCAAACTTTATAACTAGCGATTTTCAAGTGAATCTCTATAAATATTGACAGATATAGGTGTTTTATGACGTAATAAAATGTTTAAACATCTGAGTTATTGTAAACATTCGTTATTTTACAAGAAAAAAATTTGAAAGTTTGGACCTTGAAAATCAACGTTTTTCCATGTTCTTTCAGTATCAAACTTTATAACTAGCGATTCGTACATTAAATTCAATGAATATCGACAGATATAGCTGTTTTATGACGTTATAAAACGTGTAAACATCTGAGTTTTTGTAAACATTCGTTATTTTACAAGAAAAAAATTTGAAAGTTTGGACCTTGAAAATCGACGTTTTTTAAATTTTTTCTGTATCAAACTTTATAACTAGCGATTTTCAAGTGAATCTCTATAAATATTGACAGATATAGCTGTTTTATGACGTTATAAAACGTTTAAACATCTGAGTTTTTGTAAACATTCGTTATTTTACAAGAAAAAAATTTGAAAGTTTGGACCTTGAAAAACGACTTTTTTCCATGTTCTTTCAGTTTCGAACTTTATAAATAATGATTTTCAAGTTAAATTCAATAAATATTGACAGATATAGGGGTTTTATGACGTTATGAATCGTTTAAACATCTGAGTTATTGTAAACATTCGTTGATTTATAAGAAAAAAATTTAAAAGTTTGGACCTTGAAAATCGACGTTTTTTCAAATTTTTTCTGTATCAAACTTTATAACTAGCGATTTTCAAGTGAATCTCAATGAATATTGACAGATATAGGTGTTTTATGACGTTATAAAACGTTTAAACATCTGAGATATTGTAAACATTTGTTATTTTACAAGAAAAAAATTTGAAAGTTTGGACCTTGAAAGTCGACGTTTTTCCATGTTCTTTCAGTTTCAAACTTTATAAATAATGAATTTTAAATGAAATTCAATAAATATTTACAGATATAGCTGTTTTATGACGTTATAACATGTTTAATTATCTGAATTATTGTAAATATTCGTTATTTTACAAGAAAAAAATTTGAAAGTTTGGACCTTGAAAATCGACGTTTTTCCATGTTCTTTCAGTTTCAAACTTTATAAATAATGAATTTCAAATGAAATTCAATGTATATTCACAAATATAGGTGTTTTATGACGTTATAAAATATTTAAACATCTGAGTTTTTGTAAACATTCGTTATTTTAGAAGAAAAAAATTTGAAAGTTTGGACCTTGAAAGTCGACGTTTTTTCAAGTTTTTTCTGTATCAAACTTTATAACTAGCGATTTTCAAGTGAATCTCTATAAATATTGACAGATATAGCTGTTTTATGACGTTATAAAACGTTTAAACATCTAAGTTTTTGTAAACATTCGTTATTTTAGAAGAAAAAAATTTGAAAGTTTGGACCTTGAAAATCGACGTTTTTCCATGTTCTTTCAGTTTCAAACTTTATAAATAATGAATTTTAAATGAAATTCAATAAATATTGACAGATATAGCTGTTTTATGACGTTATAACATGTTTAATTATCTGAATTATTGTAAATATTCGTTATTTTACAAGAAAAAAATTTGAAAGTTTGGACTTTGAAAATCAACGTTTTTCCATGTTCTTTCAGTATCAAACTTTATAACTAGCAATTTGTACATTAAATTCAATGAATATCGACAGATATAGCTGTTTTATTACGTTATAAAACGTTTAAACATCTGAGTTTTTGTAAACATTCGTTATTTTACAAGAAAAAAATTTAAAAGTTTGGACCTTGAAAAACGACTTTTTTCCATGTTCTTTCCGTTTCGAACTTTATAAATAATGATTTTCAAGTTCAATTCAATAAATATTGACAGATAAAGGGGTTTTATGACGTTATGAAACGTTAAAACATCTGAGTTATTGTAAACATTCGTTGATTTATAAGAAAAAAATTTAAAAGTTTGGACCTTGAAAATCGACGTTTTTTCAAGTTTTTTTAGTGTCAGACTGTATAACTAATGAATTTTAAATGAAATTCAATGAATATTCACAAATATAGGTGTTTTATGACGTTATAACACGTTTAAACATCTGTATTATTAAATCATTGTTTATTTGCGAAGAAAAAAATTTGAAAATCGACGTTTTTTCAAGTTTTTTCTGTATCAAACTTTATAACTAGCGATTTTCAAGTGAATCTCTATAAATATTGACAGATATAGCTGTTTTATGACGTTATAAAACGTTTAAACATCTAAGTTTTTGTAAACATTCGTTATTTTAGAAGAAAAAAATTTGAAAGTTTGGACCTTGAAAATCGACGTTTTTTCAAATTTTTTCTGTATCAAACTTTATAACTAGCGATTTTCAAGTGAATCTCAATAAATATTGACAGATATAAGTGTTTTATGACGTTATAAAATATTTAAACATCTGAGTTTTTGTAAACATTCGTTATTTTAGAAGAAAAAAATTTGAAAGTTTGGACCTTGAAAGTCGACGTTTTTTCAAGTTTTTTCTGTATCAAACTTTATAACTAGCGATTTTCAAGTGAATCTCTATAAATATTGACAGATATAGCTGTTTTATGACGTTATAAAACGTTTAAACATCTAAGTTTTTGTAAACATTCGTTATTTTAGAAGAAAAAAATTTGAAAGTTTGGACCTTGAAAATCGACGTTTTTCCATGTTCTTTCAGTTTCAAACTTTATAAATAATGAATTTTAAATGAAATTCAATAAATATTGACAGATATAGCTGTTTTATGACGTTATAACATGTTTAATTATCTGAATTATTGTAAATATTCGTTATTTCACAAGAAAAAAATTTGAAAGTTTGGACTTTGAAAATCAACGTTTTTCCATGCTCTTTCAGTATCAAACTTTATAACTAGCAATTTGTACATTAAATTCAATGAATATCCACAGATATAGCTGTTTTATGACGTTATAAAACGTTTAAACATCTGAGTTTTTGTAAACATTCGTTATTTTAGAAGAAAAAAATTTGAAAGTTTGGACCTTGAAAATCGACGTTTTTCCATGTTCTTTCAGTTTCAAACATTATAAATAATGATTTTCAAGTTAAATTCAATAAATATTGACAGATATAGGGGTTTTATGACGTTATGAAACGTTTAAACATCTGAGTTATTGTAAACATTCGTTGATTTATAAGAAAAAAATTTAAAAGTTTGGACCTTGAAAATCGACGTTTTTCCATGTTCTTTCAGTTTCAAACTTTATAAATAATGAATTTTAAATGAAATTCAATGAATATTGACAGATATAGCTGTTTTATGACGTTATAACATGTTTAATTATCTGAATTATTGTAATCGTTGTTTATTTTAGAAGAAAAAATATGAAAGTTTGCACCTTGAAAATCAACGTTTTTCCATGTTCTTTCAGTTTCATACTTTATAACTAGCGATTTGTAAATGAAATTTAATGAATATTGACAGATATAGCTGTTTTATGACGTTATAAAACGTTTAAACATCTAAGTTTTTGTAAACATTCGTTATTTTAGAAGAAAAAAATTTGAAAGTTTGGACCTTGAAAATCGACGTTTTTCCATGTTCTTTCAGTTTCAAACTTTATAAATAATGAATTTTAAATGAAATTCAATAAATATTGACAGATATAGCTGTTTTATGACGTTATAACATGTTCAATTATCTAAATTATTGTGAATATTCGTTATTTTAAAAAAAAAAATTTGGATGTTTGGACCTTGAAAATCAACGTTTTTCCATGTTCTTTCAGTATCAAACTTTATAACTAGCGATTTGTACATTAAATTCAATGAATATCGACAGATATAGCTGTTTTATGACGTTATAAAACGTTTAAACATCTAAGTTTTTGTAAACATTGGTTATTTTACAAGAAAAAAATTTGAAAGTTTGGACCTTGAAAAACGACTTTTTTCCATGTTCTTTCAGTTTCAAACTTTATAAATAATGAATTTTAAATGAAATTCAATAAATATTGACAGATATAGGGGTTTTATGACGTTATGAAACGTTTAAACATCTGAGTTATTGTAAACATTTGTTATTTTACAAGAAAAAAATTTGAAAGTTTAGACCTTGAAAATCGACGTTTTTCCATGTTCTTTCAGTTTCAAACTTTATAAATAATGAATTTCAAATGAAATTCAATGAATATTGACAGATATAGCTGTTTTATGACGTTATAACATGTTTAATTATCTGAATTATTGTAATCGTTGTTTATTTTAGAAGAAAAAATATGAAAGTTTGCACCTTGAAAATCAACGTTTTTTCATGTTCTTTCAGTTTCATACTTTATAACTAGCGATTTGTAAATGAAATTCAATAAATATTGACAGATATAGGGGTTTTATGACGTTATGAAACGTTTAAACATCTGAGTTTTTGTAAACATTCGTTGATTTATAAGAAAAAAATTTAAAAGTTTGGACCTTGAAAATCGACGTTTTTTCAAGTTTTTTTAGTGTCAGACTTTATAACTAATGAATTTTAAATGAAATTCAATGAATATTCACAAATATAGGTGTTTTATGACGTTATAACACGTTTAAACATCTGTATTATTAAATCATTGTTTATTTTCGAAGAAAAAAATTTGAAAATCGACGTTTTTTCAAGTTTTTTCTGTATCAAACTTTATAACTAGCGATTTTCAAGTGAATCTCTATAAATATTGACAGATATAGCTGTTTTATGACGTTATAAAACGTTTAAACATCTAAGTTTTTGTAAACATTCGTTATTTTAGAAGAAAAAAATTTGAAAGTTCCGACCTTGAAAATCGACGTTTTTCCATGTTCTTTCAGTTTCAAACATTAAAAATAATGATTTTCAAGTTAAATTCAATAAATATTGCCTGATATAGGGGTTTTATGACGTTATGAAACGTTTAAACATCTGAGTTATTGTAAACATTCGTTGATTTATAAGAAAAAAATTTAAAAGTTTGGACCTTGAAAATCGACGTTTTTTCAAGTTTTTTCTGTATCAAACTTTATAACTAGCGATTTTCAAGTGAATCTCTATAAATATTGACAGATATAGGTGTTTTATGACGTAATAAAATGTTTAAACATCTGAGTTATTGTAAACATTCGTTATTTTACAAGAAAAAAATTTGAAAGTTTGGACCTTGAAAATCAACGTTTTTCCATGTTCTTTCAGTATCAAACTTTATAACTAGCGATTCGTACATTAAATTCAATGAATATCGACAGATATAGCTGTTTTATGACGTTATAAAACGTGTAAACATCTGAGTTTTTGTAAACATTCGTTATTTTACAAGAAAAAAATTTGAAAGTTTGGACCTTGAAAATCGACGTTTTTTAAATTTTTTCTGTATCAAACTTTATAACTAGCGATTTTCAAGTGAATCTCTATAAATATTGACAGATATAGCTGTTTTATGACGTTATAAAACGTTTAAACATCTGAGTTTTTGTAAACATTCGTTATTTTACAAGAAAAAAATTTGAAAGTTTGGACCTTGAAAAACGACTTTTTTCCATGTTCTTTCAGTTTCGAACTTTATAAATAATGATTTTCAAGTTAAATTCAATAAATATTGACAGATATAGGGGTTTTATGACGTTATGAATCGTTTAAACATCTGAGTTATTGTAAACATTCGTTGATTTATAAGAAAAAAATTTAAAAGTTTGGACCTTGAAAATCGACGTTTTTTCAAATTTTTTCTGTATCAAACTTTATAACTAGCGATTTTCAAGTGAATCTCAATGAATATTGACAGATATAGGTGTTTTATGACGTTATAAAACGTTTAAACATCTGAGATATTGTAAACATTTGTTATTTTACAAGAAAAAAATTTGAAAGTTTGGACCTTGAAAGTCGACGTTTTTCCATGTTCTTTCAGTTTCAAACTTTATAAATAATGAATTTTAAATGAAATTCAATAAATATTTACAGATATAGCTGTTTTATGACGTTATAACATGTTTAATTATCTGAATTATTGTAAATATTCGTTATTTTACAAGAAAAAAATTTGAAAGTTTGGACCTTGAAAATCGACGTTTTTCCATGTTCTTTCAGTTTCAAACTTTATAAATAATGAATTTCAAATGAAATTCAATGTATATTCACAAATATAGGTGTTTTATGACGTTATAAAATATTTAAACATCTGAGTTTTTGTAAACATTCGTTATTTTAGAAGAAAAAAATTTGAAAGTTTGGACCTTGAAAGTCGACGTTTTTTCAAGTTTTTTCTGTATCAAACTTTATAACTAGCGATTTTCAAGTGAATCTCTATAAATATTGACAGATATAGCTGTTTTATGACGTTATAAAACGTTTAAACATCTAAGTTTTTGTAAACATTCGTTATTTTAGAAGAAAAAAATTTGAAAGTTTGGACCTTGAAAATCGACGTTTTTCCATGTTCTTTCAGTTTCAAACTTTATAAATAATGAATTTTAAATGAAATTCAATAAATATTGACAGATATAGCTGTTTTATGACGTTATAACATGTTTAATTATCTGAATTATTGTAAATATTCGTTATTTCACAAGAAAAAAATTTGAAAGTTTGGACTTTGAAAATCAACGTTTTTCCATGCTCTTTCAGTATCAAACTTTATAACTAGCAATTTGTACATTAAATTCAATGAATATCCACAGATATAGCTGTTTTATGACGTTATAAAACGTTTAAACATCTGAGTTTTTGTAAACATTCGTTATTTTAGAAGAAAAAAATTTGAAAGTTTGGACCTTGAAAATCGACGTTTTTCCATGTTCTTTCAGTTTCAAACATTATAAATAATGATTTTCAAGTTAAATTCAATAAATATTGACAGATATAGGGGTTTTATGACGTTATGAAACGTTTAAACATCTGAGTTATTGTAAACATTCGTTGATTTATAAGAAAAAAATTTAAAAGTTTGGACCTTGAAAATCGACGTTTTTCCATGTTCTTTCAGTTTCAAACTTTATAAATAATGAATTTTAAATGAAATTCAATGAATATTGACAGATATAGCTGTTTTATGACGTTATAACATGTTTAATTATCTGAATTATTGTAATCGTTGTTTATTTTAGAAGAAAAAATATGAAAGTTTGCACCTTGAAAATCAACGTTTTTCCATGTTCTTTCAGTTTCATACTTTATAACTAGCGATTTGTGAATGAAATTTAATGAATATTGACAGATATAGCTGTTTTATGACGTTATAAAACGTTTAAACATCTAAGTTTTTGTAAACATTCGTTATTTTAGAAGAAAAAAATTTGAAAGTTTGGACCTTGAAAATCGACGTTTTTTCAAATTTTTTCTGTATCAAACTTTATAACTAGCGATTTTCAAGTGAATCTCAATAAATATTGACAGATATAAGTGTTTTATGACGTTATAAAATATTTAAACATCTGAGTTTTTGTAAACATTCGTTATTTTAGAAGAAAAAAATTTGAAAGTTTGGACCTTGAAAATCGACGTTTTTCCATGTTCTTTCAGTTTCAAACTTTATAAATAATGAATTTTAAATGAAATTCAATAAATATTGACAGATATAGCTGTTTTATGACGTTATAACATGTTTAATTATCTGAATTATTGTAAATATTCGTTATTTCACAAGAAAAAAATTTGAAAGTTTGGACTTTGAAAATCAACGTTTTTCCATGTTCTTTCAGTATCAAACTTTATAACTAGCAATTTGTACATTAAATTCAATGAATATCGACAGATATAGCTGTTTTATGACGTTATAAAACGTTTAAACATCTAAGTTTTAGAAGAAAAAAATTTGAAAATCGACGTTTTTTCAAGTTTTTTTAGTATCAAACTTTATATCTAATGATTTTTAAGTGAAATTCAATAAATATTCACAAATATAGGTGTTTTATGACGTTATGACACGTTCAATTATCTGAATTATTGTAATCGTTGTTTATTTTAGAAGAAAAAATATGAAAGTTTGCACCTTGAAAATCAACGTTTTTCCATGTTCTTTCAGTTTCATACTTTATAACTAGCGATTTGTAAATGAAATTTAATGAATATTGACAGATATAGCTGTTTTATGACGTTATAAAACGTTTAAACATCTGAGTTTTTGTAAACATTCGTTATTTTACAAGAAAAAAATTTGAAAGTTTGGACCTTGAAAAACGACTTTTTTCCATGTTCTTTCAGTTTCGAACTTTATAAATAATGATTTTCAAGTTAAATTCAATAAATATTGACAGATATAGGGGTTTTATGACGTTATGAATCGTTTAAACATCTGAGTTATTGTAAACATTCGTTGATTTATAAGAAAAAAATTTAAAAGTTTGGACCTTGAAAATCGACGTTTTTTCAAATTTTTTCTGTATCAAACTTTATAACTAGCGATTTTCAAGTGAATCTCAATGAATATTGACAGATATAGGTGTTTTATGACGTTATAAAACGTTTAAACATCTGAGATATTGTAAACATTTGTTATTTTACAAGAAAAAAATTTGAAAGTTTGGACCTTGAAAGTCGACGTTTTTCCATGTTCTTTCAGTTTCAAACTTTATAAATAATGAATTTTAAATGAAATTCAATAAATATTTACAGATATAGCTGTTTTATGACGTTATAACATGTTTAATTATCTGAATTATTGTAAATATTCGTTATTTTACAAGAAAAAAATTTGAAAGTTTGGACCTTGAAAATCGACGTTTTTCCATGTTCTTTCAGTTTCAAACTTTATAAATAATGAATTTCAAATGAAATTCAATGTATATTCACAAATATAGGTGTTTTATGACGTTATAAAATATTTAAACATCTGAGTTTTTGTAAACATTCGTTATTTTAGAAGAAAAAAATTTGAAAGTTTGGACCTTGAAAGTCGACGTTTTTTCAAGTTTTTTCTGTATCAAACTTTATAACTAGCGATTTTCAAGTGAATCTCTATAAATATTGACAGATATAGCTGTTTTATGACGTTATAAAACGTTTAAACATCTAAGTTTTTGTAAACATTCGTTATTTTAGAAGAAAAAAATTTGAAAGTTTGGACCTTGAAAATCGACGTTTTTCCATGTTCTTTCAGTTTCAAACTTTATAAATAATGAATTTTAAATGAAATTCAATAAATATTGACAGATATAGCTGTTTTATGACGTTATAACATGTTTAATTATCTGAATTATTGTAAATATTCGTTATTTTACAAGAAAAAAATTTGAAAGTTTGGACTTTGAAAATCAACGTTTTTCCATGTTCTTTCAGTATCAAACTTTATAACTAGCAATTTGTACATTAAATTCAATGAATATCGACAGATATAGCTGTTTTATTACGTTATAAAACGTTTAAACATCTGAGTTTTTGTAAACATTCGTTATTTTACAAGAAAAAAATTTGAAAGTTTGGACCTTGAAAAACGACTTTTTTCCATGTTCTTTCCGTTTCGAACTTTATAAATAATGATTTTCAAGTTAAATTCAATAAATATTGACAGATATAGGGGTTTTATGACGTTATGAAACGTTTAAACATCTGAGTTATTGTAAACATTCGTTGATTTATAAGAAAAAAATTTAAAAGTTTGGACCTTGAAAATCGACGTTTTTCCATGTTCTTTCAGTTTCAAACTTTATAAATAATGAATTTTAAATGAAATTCAATGAATATTGACAGATATAGCTGTTTTATGACGTTATAACATGTTTAATTATCTGAATTATTGTAATCGTTGTTTATTTTAGAAGAAAAAATATGAAAGTTTGCACCTTGAAAATCAACGTTTTTCCATGTTCTTTCAGTTTCATACTTTATAACTAGCGATTTGTGAATGAAATTTAATGAATATTGACAGATATAGCTGTTTTATGACGTTATAAAACGTTTAAACATCTAAGTTTTTGTAAACATTCGTTATTTTAGAAGAAAAAAATTTGAAAGTTTGGACCTTGAAAATCGACGTTTTTTCAAATTTTTTCTGTATCAAACTTTATAACTAGCGATTTTCAAGTGAATCTCAATAAATATTGACAGATATAAGTGTTTTATGACGTTATAAAATATTTAAACATCTGAGTTTTTGTAAACATTCGTTATTTTAGAAGAAAAAAATTTGAAAGTTTGGACCTTGAAAGTCGACGTTTTTTCAAGTTTTTTCTGTATCAAACTTTATAACTAGCGATTTTCAAGTGAATCTCTATAAATATTGACAGATATAGCTGTTTTATGACGTTATAAAACGTTTAAACATCTAAGTTTTTGTAAACATTCGTTATTTTAGAAGAAAAAAATTTGAAAGTTTGGACCTTGAAAATCGACGTTTTTCCATGTTCTTTCAGTTTCAAACTTTATAAATAATGAATTTTAAATGAAATTCAATAAATATTGACAGATATAGCTGTTTTATGACGTTATAACATGTTTAATTATCTGAATTATTGTAAATATTCGTTATTTCACAAGAAAAAAATTTGAAAGTTTGGACTTTGAAAATCAACGTTTTTCCATGTTCTTTCAGTATCAAACTTTATAACTAGCAATTTGTACATTAAATTCAATGAATATCGACAGATATAGCTGTTTTATGACGTTATAAAACGTTTAAACATCTAAGTTTTAGAAGAAAAAAATTTGAAAATCGACGTTTTTTCAAGTTTTTTTAGTATCAAACTTTATATCTAATGATTTTTAAGTGAAATTCAATAAATATTCACAAATATAGGTGTTTTATGACGTTATGACACGTTCAATTATCTGAATTATTGTAATCGTTGTTTATTTTAGAAGAAAAAATATGAAAGTTTGCACCTTGAAAATCAACGTTTTTCCATGTTCTTTCAGTTTCATACTTTATAACTAGCGATTTGTAAATGAAATTTAATGAATATTGACAGATATAGCTGTTTTATGACGTTATAAAACGTTCAAACATCTAAGTTTTTGTAAACATTCGTTATTTTAGAAGAAAAAAATTTGAAAGTTTGGACCTTGAAAATCGACGTTTTTCCATGTTCTTTCAGTTTCAAACTTTATAAATAATGAATTTTAAATGAAATTCAATGAATATTGACAGATATAGCTGTTTTATGACGTTATAACATGTTTAATTATCTGAATTATTGTAATCGTTGTTTATTTTAGAAGAAAAAATATGAAAGTTTGCACCTTGAAAATCAACGTTTTTCCATGTTCTTTCAGTTTCATACTTTATAACTAGCGATTTGTAAATGAAATTCAATGAATATTGACAGATATAGCTGTTTTATGACGTTATAAAACGTTTAAACATCTAAGTTTTTGTAAACATTCGTTATTTTAGAAGAAAAAAATTTGAAAGTTTGGACCTTGAAAATCGACGTTTTTCCATGTTCTTTCAGTTTCAAACTTTATAAATAATGAATTTTAAATGAAATTCAATGAATATTGACAGATATAGCTGTTTTATGACGTTATAACATGTTTAATTATCTGAATTATTGTAATCGTTGTTTATTTTAGAAGAAAAAATATGAAAGTTTGGACTTTGAAAATCAACGTTTTTCCATGTTCTTTCAGTATCAAACTTTATAACTAGCAATTTGTACATTAAATTCAATGAATATCGACAGATATAGCTGTTTTATTACGTTATAAAACGTTTAAACATCTGAGTTTTTGTAAACATTCGTTATTTTACAAGAAAAAAATTTAAAAGTTTGGACCTTGAAAAACGACTTTTTTCCATGTTCTTTCCGTTTCGAACTTTATAAATAATGATTTTCAAGTTCAATTCAATAAATATTGACAGATAAAGGGGTTTTATGACGTTATGAAACGTTAAAACATCTGAGTTATTGTAAACATTCGTTGATTTATAAGAAAAAAATTTAAAAGTTTGGACCTTGAAAATCGACGTTTTTTCAAGTTTTTTTAGTGTCAGACTGTATAACTAATGAATTTTAAATGAAATTCAATGAATATTCACAAATATAGGTGTTTTATGACGTTATAACACGTTTAAACATCTGTATTATTAAATCATTGTTTATTTGCGAAGAAAAAAATTTGAAAATCGACGTTTTTTCAAGTTTTTTCTGTATCAAACTTTATAACTAGCGATTTTCAAGTGAATCTCTATAAATATTGACAGATATAGCTGTTTTATGACGTTATAAAACGTTTAAACATCTAAGTTTTTGTAAACATTCGTTATTTTAGAAGAAAAAAATTTGAAAGTTTGGACCTTGAAAATCGACGTTTTTTCAAATTTTTTCTGTATCAAACTTTATAACTAGCGATTTTCAAGTGAATCTCAATAAATATTGACAGATATAAGTGTTTTATGACGTTATAAAATATTTAAACATCTGAGTTTTTGTAAACATTCGTTATTTTAGAAGAAAAAAATTTGAAAGTTTGGACCTTGAAAGTCGACGTTTTTTCAAGTTTTTTCTGTATCAAACTTTATAACTAGCGATTTTCAAGTGAATCTCTATAAATATTGACAGATATAGCTGTTTTATGACGTTATAAAACGTTTAAACATCTAAGTTTTTGTAAACATTCGTTATTTTAGAAGAAAAAAATTTGAAAGTTTGGACCTTGAAAATCGACGTTTTTCCATGTTCTTTCAGTTTCAAACTTTATAAATAATGAATTTTAAATGAAATTCAATAAATATTGACAGATATAGCTGTTTTATGACGTTATAACATGTTTAATTATCTGAATTATTGTAAATATTCGTTATTTCACAAGAAAAAAATTTGAAAGTTTGGACTTTGAAAATCAACGTTTTTCCATGCTCTTTCAGTATCAAACTTTATAACTAGCAATTTGTACATTAAATTCAATGAATATCCACAGATATAGCTGTTTTATGACGTTATAAAACGTTTAAACATCTGAGTTTTTGTAAACATTCGTTATTTTAGAAGAAAAAAATTTGAAAGTTTGGACCTTGAAAATCGACGTTTTTCCATGTTCTTTCAGTTTCAAACATTATAAATAATGATTTTCAAGTTAAATTCAATAAATATTGACAGATATAGGGGTTTTATGACGTTATGAAACGTTTAAACATCTGAGTTATTGTAAACATTCGTTGATTTATAAGAAAAAAATTTAAAAGTTTGGACCTTGAAAATCGACGTTTTTCCATGTTCTTTCAGTTTCAAACTTTATAAATAATGAATTTTAAATGAAATTCAATGAATATTGACAGATATAGCTGTTTTATGACGTTATAACATGTTTAATTATCTGAATTATTGTAATCGTTGTTTATTTTAGAAGAAAAAATATGAAAGTTTGCACCTTGAAAATCAACGTTTTTCCATGTTCTTTCAGTTTCATACTTTATAACTAGCGATTTGTGAATGAAATTTAATGAATATTGACAGATATAGCTGTTTTATGACGTTATAAAACGTTTAAACATCTAAGTTTTTGTAAACATTCGTTATTTTAGAAGAAAAAAATTTGAAAGTTTGGACCTTGAAAATCGACGTTTTTCCATGTTCTTTCAGTTTCAAACTTTATAAATAATGAATTTTAAATGAAATTCAATAAATATTGACAGATATAGCTGTTTTATGACGTTATAACATGTTCAATTATCTAAATTATTGTGAATATTCGTTATTTTAAAAAAAAAAATTTGGATGTTTGGACCTTGAAAATCAACGTTTTTCCATGTTCTTTCAGTATCAAACTTTATAACTAGCGATTTGTACATTAAATTCAATGAATATCGACAGATATAGCTGTTTTATGACGTTATAAAACGTTTAAACATCTAAGTTTTTGTAAACATTGGTTATTTTACAAGAAAAAAATTTGAAAGTTTGGACCTTGAAAAACGACTTTTTTCCATGTTCTTTCAGTTTCAAACTTTATAAATAATGAATTTTAAATGAAATTCAATAAATATTGACAGATATAGGGGTTTTATGACGTTATGAAACGTTTAAACATCTGAGTTATTGTAAACATTTGTTATTTTACAAGAAAAAAATTTGAAAGTTTAGACCTTGAAAATCGACGTTTTTCCATGTTCTTTCAGTTTCAAACTTTATAAATAATGAATTTCAAATGAAATTCAATGAATATTGACAGATATAGCTGTTTTATGACGTTATAACATGTTTAATTATCTGAATTATTGTAATCGTTGTTTATTTTAGAAGAAAAAATATGAAAGTTTGCACCTTGAAAATCAACGTTTTTTCATGTTCTTTCAGTTTCATACTTTATAACTAGCGATTTGTAAATGAAATTCAATAAATATTGACAGATATAGGGGTTTTATGACGTTATGAAACGTTTAAACATCTGAGTTTTTGTAAACATTCGTTGATTTATAAGAAAAAAATTTAAAAGTTTGGACCTTGAAAATCGACGTTTTTTCAAGTTTTTTTAGTGTCAGACTTTATAACTAATGAATTTTAAATGAAATTCAATGAATATTCACAAATATAGGTGTTTTATGACGTTATAACACGTTTAAACATCTGTATTATTAAATCATTGTTTATTTTCGAAGAAAAAAATTTGAAAATCGACGTTTTTTCAAGTTTTTTCTGTATCAAACTTTATAACTAGCGATTTTCAAGTGAATCTCTATAAATATTGACAGATATAGCTGTTTTATGACGTTATAAAACGTTTAAACATCTAAGTTTTTGTAAACATTCGTTATTTTAGAAGAAAAAAATTTGAAAGTTCCGACCTTGAAAATCGACGTTTTTCCATGTTCTTTCAGTTTCAAACATTAAAAATAATGATTTTCAAGTTAAATTCAATAAATATTGCCTGATATAGGGGTTTTATGACGTTATGAAACGTTTAAACATCTGAGTTATTGTAAACATTCGTTGATTTATAAGAAAAAAATTTAAAAGTTTGGACCTTGAAAATCGACGTTTTTTCAAGTTTTTTCTGTATCAAACTTTATAACTAGCGATTTTCAAGTGAATCTCTATAAATATTGACAGATATAGGTGTTTTATGACGTAATAAAATGTTTAAACATCTGAGTTATTGTAAACATTCGTTATTTTACAAGAAAAAAATTTGAAAGTTTGGACCTTGAAAATCAACGTTTTTCCATGTTCTTTCAGTATCAAACTTTATAACTAGCGATTCGTACATTAAATTCAATGAATATCGACAGATATAGCTGTTTTATGACGTTATAAAACGTGTAAACATCTGAGTTTTTGTAAACATTCGTTATTTTACAAGAAAAAAATTTGAAAGTTTGGACCTTGAAAATCGACGTTTTTTAAATTTTTTCTGTATCAAACTTTATAACTAGCGATTTTCAAGTGAATCTCTATAAATATTGACAGATATAGCTGTTTTATGACGTTATAAAACGTTTAAACATCTGAGTTTTTGTAAACATTCGTTATTTTACAAGAAAAAAATTTGAAAGTTTGGACCTTGAAAAACGACTTTTTTCCATGTTCTTTCAGTTTCGAATTTATATTAATCATAATTAAAAATATAATATTTTAGTTGAAAGAAGAAAAAACAACATCAAAATTACCTGTTGAAGAGCCTAAAAAACGTTTATCAATATCTAAGAAAACAAAACCAGTTGAACAACCAGATGAGGTACACTTATATTTTACATTTTACACTAATATAAACATATTTAAAATATATTTATTTATTTATTTTATTAAATAAAATATTTTAGCTGGAAGAAGAAAAGACACCATCAAAATTACCTGCCGAAGAGCCTAAAAAACGTCTTTCAGTATCCAAGAAAACAAAACCAACTGATGAATCAGATGAGGTACACATACATTTTACAATTAACACTATAAAACAAAGATATTTATGAAAAAGTATTATAAATATTTTATTCGATAAAAAAATTTCAGTTAAAAGAAGAAAAAACATCATCAAAATTAACTCCAGAGGAGCCTAAAAAACGTCTTTCAATTTCAAAGAAAACAAAACCAACTGATGAACCAGAAGAGGTACACTTGCATTATATTTTACATTTAACACAATCATTTAAATACATTTATTTTGTTTATTTTATTATAAAAAAATATAATATTTCAGTTAAAATCACCAGAAGAGGAACCTAAAAAACGTTTGTCAATATCCAAAAAAACAAAACCAACTGATGAGCCAGATGAGGTACACTTATATTTTACACTATTACAAAAATATTTTTAAAAATAGAAATTTGTTTATTTATACTATTTAACAATAAATTATAGACAAAAGAAGAAAAAACAACATCAAAATTACCAACAGAAGAGCCTAAAAAACGTCTTTCAATATCTAAAAAAACAAAACCAACTGAGCAATCAGAAGAGGTACACTTAACAAAGAATAAAATACATTACTTTTTTTTTATTTATTTAATTTAAATACTTCATTGATTTCATTCATATAATCGTAATATTACAGTTGGAACCTGAAACAAAATTACCAGTTGAAGAAACACAAAAACGTCATTCAATATCTAAAAAAACACCTTCAATTGAAGAACCAGAGAAGGTATACATAATCATACTTACATAAACATAAAAATACTTAAAATATGTCATGTCAATTTTTTTTTTTTTTCATATATTCTAAAAATATATTTAAATACATCTCGTGAATAAATTTTAGTTGGAAGCAAAATCAAAATTAATAGTTGAGGAATCCAAAAAACGTCATTCACTATCCAATAAAACAACGACACTTAGTGATGAGCCAGATGAGGTACACGAAACAAATTACATTAACACGCATACATGATGAATAATATGTCTTAATCATTTTATTTTTTTAATTTATTAACTCATAAATATTTTAGTTGGCAATACCAAAGTCTAAATTAATCGTTGAAGAGCCGAAAAAACGTCATTCAATATCTAATAAAACGACCAACGGTGTGGAATTTGAAGAGGTACACAAATTAAATTATATTTATAAAAACAAAAAGTTTATTATCTACTATTAAACAATATTTTTTTATATTTTTATATTTCGTAATTATTTTAGTTGGATAAACCAATATCTAAATTAAACGTGGAAGAATCGAAAAAACGTCTTTCAATATTAAATAAAACAACACCAAATGATAAATTTGATGAGGTACACACAAACACACATAACACCATACAGTTTATTTATTTTTTTAAATTTTATTTTACATTGGAATTTATAAATATTTTAGATGGAACCTCAAACTAAACAAATCAATGGTACACCTAAAAAAAATATTCCACTATCCAACAAAACAATAACAACTGAAGAAACACAAGAGGTACACAATTGATCACAAAAAATACACATAATCAAATTTTTATTACAGATAATTTTTATTATTATTATTTAGTTTTAATTTTAATTTATTTTTTTACTTTTAAATTAAATTCATGATATTGTGAATATTTTAGTTGGAACCTAAAACAAAATTATCTGTGGAGGAACCAAAAAAACGATTATCCATATCGAAAAAAGTACCAAAAACTGATGAGACAGATGAGGTATATACAGACATTTTAACAAACAAAAAAATAAATTAAGTTTTAATATATTATAACAATACCTATTCCTTATTTTAGATAAAACCTGAGCCTCAAACAAAATTAACCACAGAGAAACCTAAAAAACGTCTGTCCATTTCTAAGAAAACACCAAGTGATGAGACAGATGAGGTATAAACACTATTAACAAATAAATAAATCCAGTATTCATTTATTAACATTATTATCATTATTCGTCATTTCAGATAAAACCTGAATCTCAGTTAAAATTAACACCAGATGAATCTAAAAAACGTCTGTCTATTTCTAAGAAAACACCAAGTGATGAGACAGATGAGGTATAAACATGACTAAAAAATAAATATACTGAATATAAAATTATTAATACCATGACCTATTCCAAATTTCAGATAAAACTTGAACCTCAAACAAAATTAACCACAGAGGAACCTAAAAAACGTCTGTCCATTTCTAAGAAAACACCAAGTGATGAGACAGATGAGGTATAAACATGACTAAAAAATAAATATACTAAATATAAAATTATTAATACCATTACCTATTCCAAATTTCAGATAAAACCTGAACCACAATCCAAATTAACTGTGGAAAAACCTAAAAAACGTCCTTCAATATCAAAGAAAACACTACCAAATGAAAATAATGATAAGACACATAATGATGAGGTACACAATAACACAAATTACAAACTACTAAATCAACACGTGAATTTATTTATCATATGGCTTTTTTTTTTTTTAATATGAAAAATGTTTTTCATGGAATTTTAGTTGGAGGTTGAGCCAAAATCGAAATTATCTATTGAAGAGCCTAAAAAACGTCTTTCAGTATCCAAAAAAACAAAACCAACTGATGAAACTGAAGAGGTACACAAAACAACACAAAATACTTTAAAAAAAAACAAAGTAGTTAATTAATATTAAATACATGGCTTTTGTTAATATTTCAGACAAAATCTGAACCAAAATCTAAATTACCCGTGGAAGAACCTAAAAAAAGAATATCATTTTCAAAACCAACACCTGAAGATTCAGATGAGGTACAC
>WSYQ01000806.1:0-59839 GCA_011426435.1 Lysiphlebus fabarum
ATGAAATTCACACAGTCCACCCTCGTATTGTTTTATTTATTTTATCTTGAGTTATTATATCAATATTTTTTTGTATTTTTCTTGTCATTTTCCATAAATGTCTGGAAGAATAAATTTTTCACAGTAAAGAACATTCTCATTAATTTTATATTTAAAATATATAATCTGATTCATATACTGTAATAAGTCAAAAAAATATATTTATAATTCAGTTTTTTATTTTTACAATAATGAATAAAGTTTTTCAGTCGTTTTGGCAATCATGGTGTCATGATGGTTGACAATTGAATGCCAAATAGTTGGCAATCATGACAGTAAAAAATATTTTTGTTTTTATTATTTTTGACATACTTCAATATTATTAATTATTATTAAATTATTATATTTAAATTTGTAATTATCAAAATTTAAAAAAAATATAAATAATAAAAATTGATAATAAATAATAATAATAATTATTAATAAATTCATTAACAATGATTTGATAATTTTACTATTTATTTTGTCAATTATTTATTATTATTCAATTATATATTTATTGTTAAATTATAAATCAATATTTTAAATAAATAAATAATTACTATTATTAATATAAACAATTAATAATATTAAATGTCAAAGTTAAAGTCATTTTAAAGTCATTGATGAAGAAAGTAAAAGTTTGACTGTCATTTGGCAGTCATGGTGTCATCCAAAACCTTGATAAATATCCCCTCGAAATTTTTTAAAAAGTATACCAATTCTTCAAAATATATTAACTTGAATTCAAAACAACAATCATCAATTAAATATAATTAAATTAAAATATATTTTTCAATTAAAATTGAATTATGTTTTTAAAATAAAATGTTTATATCAATGTTACTCAATGTCAAGTTGAATGTGGCTGTATATATATTTTTCAACACGTTCCAACCAGCTTTACCAGTGCTTTCCATAAATGGCTTATCCCAGACTTGAATGACTCATATGATTTATATATTTTTTAACTATATAGATATATTTTTTGTACAGACTTTAATTTTTTATTATTTATATATTTTTTCTAATTTTTTTATATACTTTCATCTTTCAAATGTTTTGTACTTGCTATATTTGGATTTATAACATTACGCCATTCAAGTTGTACTTTTTAATTAGATTTTTTTATTATATCTTTCAAGGTTGGACAAGGTCACGTCTTAGCTAACAATTGGAAAAAAAAATTTAATTAAAATTGCTATTATCGTTTTAGAAAAAAAATATCAAACTGCAGTTGTAAAAACTATATGTATATCATTTATTCAGTACTTAAGGAAATTTAATTTTTATATTTTTTCTTTTGTAAAAAAATCAGTTTATTTAAATTGGTTGGAGACCAGTCATCTAAAGATGTTGGGTTAACACTGGTATAGCCTGTTGTCTAACGTTGAATTTTCTTTTGATAGATGATTTAATTTCTTGCTCACCACTCTGAAATTATTCTAGAAAATCAACTAGACCAACTTATGAAAATGAAGTATTATATTAACAATCAAATATGCTTATTTTGATTCAGGTGGTATGTAATTTTTAAAATATTGATTTTGTTTGAATATCTGTCATCACGAGTCATCCCGTGTAGGAATCGCCAAGACTCACAACACGGCCATGCATTGGTCCATTAATGGCACCCGATAATTGGTAGCTAAGCATGGGCCATTAGTGGTACAACAACTGGCCCATTATTTTACTGCCAAGGCATGGTTTTATTCCATGGCCAAGCATTGGCTAATTCTCGGCTGGCCGATGGTTGGCAACCATGAACTGGCCAGGATATGGCTGATTCTTAAATGGCCAGTGATTGGTAACCATAAATTTGCCAAGATATGGCTGATTCTTAAATGGTTAGTGATTGGTGGCCCTAAATTGGCCATGCATTGCTGATTCTTAGCTGGCCAATAATTGGCGACCATTCATTGGCCAGGATATGGCTGATTCTTAAATGGCCAGTGATCGGCGACCATTAATTGGCCTAGAGGTGGCTAATTCTTAGATGGCCAATGATTGGTAACCATAAACTGGCCAAGAGGTGGCTGATTCTTAGATGGTTAATGATTGGCAACCATGAATTGGCCAAGCTATGAAAACAAATAAAATTTTTTGAGTTTTTGATAACTTTTTGAGTTATTCGCATGTAATTAAAAAAGCTCTGAATTCTTTTTGCTGTTCAAATTTCTCAAGATTCAAATTTTTACCAAAATCTATATAAAAAATCAAGACTGTAAAATGTGAAGGTGAAAAAATTACCAAGTTCAAATTCATTCGTTAAATAACATATCAGCAAAGCATTTCCTGAAAATCAACTATTTCTCACTATAAACACAAATTTACCCCCACAATTATTTCTTAAAATTTTTTATATACAAAGTAAAATGATTTCCATAACTTTTGTTGTTAAAAAAAACTTCTAATTTCAAATATAAATACATAACAAAAGCTGATATGCATCGTGCTGTTATTATTTATAAACTTGTATATTCTTCATCGAATTTTACGAGAACAAAGATTCACAAAAAATCAACAAAAAATTGTATATAAAAAGTAAAAACAAACAAAAAATAAAATAAATAATAATGATAAAATACAATTTAAAAACTTGACAATGTTATATGTATATATACAGCAACACACTTCAGGGAAAGACAGAAGAGTTACAAGGGTGTGGATTAAATCTAGCATTCTGGTATTCTCATACTAGCAAGGATCAAGAAAAAAAAAAAGAGTTGAAACATTGGTGAATGCAATAAAAACAAAAAATACACACACACACACAAACACACATAACTTTGATAATTTGAAATCGAAAGAACGAAGGAATAAAGGCGTGTCTGCAGGTGCGCGTAGGTGGATAGGCGTGGTCTCAGTCTTTATTACGATTGGTTGTATATGAAAGCTTCACTGAAGTGGGGCGTTTTGTTGCAAAATTGTGGAATCAAGTAGTGATGTTTTGCGCAGACAAAAACAATAATGCTCAATGCAGAAAACAAACAAAAAACAAAACAAAACAAAAAGAAAGAAAACAAACAAAAAAGAAAAAATTAAACAAAAAAAAAGTAGTCAGGTGGCATTGCGCACCGTGTTCTCCACTTATAAACTGAGTGGTAGCTTGGTTGTGCACGTCAGGTATTATATGGATTCAGTAAAGAATTGCAGAATTAATATAAGAAAATAAAAAAAATGAAAAATACATGTCTGATTTTTTGATGAGACGTTTGGGAAAATGTGAAGAAGGCGGGATGTAAGTTTACGATTGGATTTAATTTTAAATCTATACTTATATTCAAGAGTTGCGAATTTTTTTTTATTATAATTCAGCTTCCATATTAAGACAATACTTTAACAGTATAGCAAGCTTGTTTAGAGTTTCTTTGTTAAGAATATTTAATAGAAATTGGGTGGTCCTGTCTTTGCTAATATATATATAAATTAACCATAAATTTGTATGAATTATTTCATTTGATGAATTGTATAAATTGATTATTTATTTTTTTGAATATTTGAAAATTTTAAACATTTTATTTCTAAGAATATAATAAAATATTCATTAAATTTAAAAGAAAGAAGACTACATATACAATTATACAAATAAATTAACATCACATTAATATACAGGGTGAGTTATATCAAGATGTATTTATCCTAAATCGGTATAATACAGGTCGTTATAATTTATTGTCGGTGAGTTTAGATTTGCACAGATATATCGATGACTAAAATGATAATTGAAAAAAATAATTAGGTTAGGTGTCAATATTTGAAATTATTGATGATTTCTAATTGATATTTGACATTTAACGAAACATTTTACAGGACTTTGTTCGGGACGATTTACGGGACATTTTACGAAGCATTATACAGGACATTGTCCAGAAAATTTTACGAGACATAATTCTACGGGACATTTGTTTATTAAAAATTAAAAAAACGACCTGTAATACCGATTCAGGGTATTACATCTTGATATAACTCACCCTGTATATCCGTTTTATACGTTTTATTTATTAAATTTTAATTAGAAATAAAATATAAAAATTCACCTGGTTTATTTTGTAGCTAAGAAATTAGCCTTTGTGTGTAGATCATTTAACGGAAATGTTTTCTTGTTGAATAATTTAAAAAGGAAGGTTAGTCCACGCGGAAACTTAAAAATACCATATATATAAATATCTGTCGATCTGTGGGAATTATATAAAGTATATATATATTTTAAATAGCATCAAAATACGCAAGTAAATATGCATATAATATATCTACACAAGTATATGTTAGATATGTTCTATCTGATAAAGATCGTGATCTTTACAAGACCTGGCTTCTCTTGCGTACATGCGTTTTTTTTATCCGTGTATTTACCGCATGCCCTCTTCACATATTATACTTATACACTGTCACTAACGAATTTAACCATAGCCGGATACTCGTATACATTTTCCCTTGTACTTTATACATATATATATATATATGTACTCTTTTAATTATTACTATAATTAAATGAATAACATTGTTTTAATTTTCAATTTCATAGAAACATGTAATCGAAATAGATATAAGTACGGATATAAATTGTAGTACGTGCATGAAGTTTAATTGAAAGATAAAAGAACAAAAAAATTATTCCAAATGCCATTATCTTTATTGTATAGTTTTTTATTAGGTTAGTCCATTAAACTGTACTTCAGCGCTTCATTTGAAGTACAGTCACATGACATATGTGTGAGATCCCAACTCTGACCTTTATTGACTTTTATACTGTATGTTTTATTATCTACGCATAAATTTGGAAATCATTTACCTATAGATCCCTCAACTTTTTATCAAATTTGTAATAATTATATTTTAAAAAATTAAATTTTACAGACATCAGAGATTATGGTTCATTAAAAATTGTGAATAAACAAATTAGACTGTGATAAATTACCTGAATTTTAATGCATTATTTTGTTATTGAAAGAAATTATATTCTTAAAATTAATGACACTGTTTATTACCTTTAGTAAAAGGATTTTATGTAAACCAATATAGATACAGATAATATACAAATGTATAAATTAATTAGATAATTAATCATGTAATCAGCTTTTAATTAAACCTTGTAAAGTGTCAAGTTAAACTGTACCAATACTACAATCTTTTTAATCGTATCTTTTAGATTATATATATACTTTTAAACTTACATTTACAAACATTTATTTATATATCTGAATTGCATCCTCACAACCTCAATCTTGTTTTGATTAAAGATAAGCTGTGTATAATTTAAATTCAATAATATGTTTTTTTTATTTTATTTTATTAGAGTGTATTATATTTTAATGTTCGATATAAAAAATAATTTATAAACATCTACATATTTTTATTGGTATGGACTATATCTATATATGAATAGATCATGATCTTTGATGTTGAAATCTATAAATTTTCTGTAGTTTTTGTTTATTTATTGAATAAATATTCAATAAGAAATTTAATTTCCGCAATAAGAAAACAACTATATTTTTTTTTTGAGACTTTATTCATTAATAATTTCAATTATTCATTGATAAAAATTTACCTGTTTTTACACCAAGCTTTTTTACAAGTGTTTGATACTTCAAAAAAAAATTTACATCCTAAATTAAGTCCTTAAAATTATAAGTCAATTTTCTTTTTATTAAATTATTTAATAAGTACTCATGGTTATAATAATATTTCCATATAATTATATATATTTACCAAAATAATATATTAAAAAAGTCTGCAATTTTTCAAGCTCAATCGTTTTTTTATATTTACCATTGTAAATGCAGATGTCACTTGTAAAGGTTCATTGTTTTTCCGTCGCATGGCGTTTGTACCTCTCACTTAATCTGAATCGGTTCAAATCAGATAAGTTTAAATAATGTTTGTTTTACATATATTACAATGACATAAATATATATAATCAGTAGTCTTGCGATGTTTATTGACTCTTCGGAAATTTTATTGCCCTATTTGTTGCGAACATGAAGAACACAAGCAGAACATTGTGATAAAAGTTGGCTGAATATTTACAAATAAAATCAACAATTATTGTTTATATATATATATTACTCGTTTAATAAAAATTGTTTTCATCATCATTCTCTGAATTTTCATTTAAAAATGATCAATGTAAATAATTATCAAGGTAAAAAATCATGATGAATGATTGAACGTTCACTTAAATTTCGATTCCAACTGTCAAAGTTCATGATGATTGATTTGTCTGTTCGTTGAAAATTTAGCTGCAACTGTTTCATCTTGTAAATGTTAATTGACCAACTATCATCTATTTGAATAACAATACTTTCAACATATCAAAGTATAAAATCCTTTTATTGCAACTGATAAATTTCGTCAACATAATAATCACTTGAAACAGAAAAAAAAAAATTATTTTGACATTTATCAACTTTTTATCAGACAGACAATTTTTTGTGAATGTCTTAAGAGTATAAAACTGGTTGCTTATTCCCTCAGAAACAGATTAATGAATGAATAAATAAGATAAATGAAAAAAAAAAAACAAATAAAAAATGAATGTCGTTAAAAAAAACGACTGCCTTGTTGGTTATTCTCTTGAAAACCAATAAATAAATACAAACATAGTCACACTTGATGTTGTTTATAAATAATAAAAGAATAATTTCAGAAATAAAAAAAATATATTGAAAGTAACAAAAAAATTGACTGAGAATTAAATGATTATTTTTAAACATGTTTTCTCCAATCTTTATATTCTTTTTCAACAATTCAAGGATAAAACGATTGGAAAAAAAATGAATTTTTAACTTTGAGCAATTTTAAAGATTAAAATCGTGATGATTAAAATAATCTCACTGAAAGTAAATCATTTATTATTGACTTATGAATACAAAAACTGATATTTAGTGACACAATATCAGTATAATATCTAATTGAACAATTGATGAATCATAAACATTCTCGTTCATTGTTTCAAAATGCAAACTTTCCAAATTGATTATCCTAAAACTTCCCAGGTCGATTTCTTTCTAAAAAATTTAGTAGTTTATTGTTTGCTAGATGCTTAAATCTGTCAAGATGATCTATTCAAAATTCCACCAGAGTTTTTTTTTTGAAGCAAATTACTATTGCGTAGGTAAAATTTTTTCAGCTTTTTGAACAAAAAGTTTTGATTATAGAGTTTTTGAATTCAAACAAGAGAATTTTCTGATGAATAAGCTCAAAAAGCTAGAAGTGTGTGAAGTGTGTAATCCAAAGCTGCTCAATAATTGACTGAGAAGTTATGATTCATGATAACATATTTTTCAGTTTGAAAGATGACTCATAACTCAAAGTGCAAAACAAAATATACATCCAGGGATATCAGTAATCAGTCGTGACTTATGACTTGTATGTCATAAATTTCATGACTGATATTCCTTGATGTATATCTTGCAGTTAGAGTTCTCAATAATCTTGGCAGGTGGCATTGATGGCAATGCCATCTTTCAAAAGTACCATTTTCGATGGTAAAAAAAACCAACTTTCCAACTTCACTTTGATACTAGACTTTTGTTATAAGTTTTAATCAAGATTTTTTCGTCAAATACATAATATTCAAGACAGCTTCACTGTGATCATCAGATATTTTGTTGAAATATACTTGATGAATATTCCATGGATCACTCAAAACTCAACGAAATATCAAGAAGCCAGGCTTCGTCAAAATATAAGCCTTCTTCATTCTCAACTTCCTATTTTTATTTATTTATTCATTTTTATTTCATTTTTTTTTTTCTTGTGCATTCGACTTCATTTGATTTTTTTTTATTTTATTTTGAGTCACTGGCATGCCTACCGACACCGCGGGGGCTCGTTCAATATTTTTTTTTTGTTTTAAAAAAATCTTGTTCATCTTTTTCGTCTTATTTTGCCGCAATGTATTCTGTATACAGTAGAAAGAATAGAATAAACGCAAAGTAAGAAAGAGTGAGATAGTTGATATATCATAAAAGGATGCCGACGCTACCGTACGGTTTACGGTAGCTGTATATATATACCGCCAGACTGTACCCAATTATTCCATCGTGCTATACTAATGCTGTGGATCTCCCCACTTTTATATATCTTGTCCCATAATGTGGTAGTGCACCCAGAACATATTGGACCCTTTGACTTGCCCGACACGAAGCAACCAACCAAACCTATAAGTTTCATTAATTCTCTTTTTACTTATTCCTTTTTTTTTTTACAAATAACATTTGCGAATTTATTTTATATATTTGCTAGTTTGTTTTTTCATTTTCTTTTTTTTTTTTTCAAATAATAAAATGATATAATTGATTACATAGAATGAAACTTATAAATTGAATAATTTGTATATATTTCATTTTTTTTAAATAAATTGTTCTTTATTTTTCTGACAGCATTTTATATATATATATATTTTTTTCTAACTGCAAGTCAACTTTTCTTAAAATTATTTTGGGACTTTAGCTATTATCTCAATTGAACATATCATATTTCATATAAGTGGGTATTAAGAAAAGCACAAAACATCATTTATTAATCCTTTAATCCTCCCTATTTTTAGTTGAAATGAAAAATAAAATAAAAATATAAAAATAAGAATGACAATACATGAGTGAGATGGCAAAGAATACAGCGAAACATTAAGGATTGTATTAATCAAGTAAGTGTCAGTTGCTGGATGGTGCAACATTTTCTTTTTGTTATTTATTTTTTTTTTTTTCGTTTGTGGATAGAGAGATATCGTGGCTATCAAAGTGAGGGTTGAGGAGAGACAAACTGTGACTGCCACAAGACAACTCAACGAGTAGACATTGTCAAGGCAAAAATAGGTAGTGGAAAAAATAGAAGGAGCAAAACGGATACTAGCAAGATAGACATGCTATGAAAGTTTGGGGTGGATCTGCCGATGACGTCGAGAAATGACACGAAAAAAAAAAAAAAAAAAGTTGCCAGACACGACGGCGACTGGCCAACTCTATATATGTATAAAGACGATTATTTAATTTTGTGTTACACACATATAATATTTTTTTTTTGTATTATGCCTGAAAACTTGATGAAAAATAATTTTTAAACTATATACAGGGTGTCTGATCAAATTGAACATTTTGTTGTTTAAAATTTATAAAAGAAAATTAGTTTTTTATTGTCAAAATTCAAATTTTAATTGTTCTGGCTCTTTATATCATTTTTTAAACATGTTTTTTTTCATCACTATGTCAACATATTGGTGGTTTATTGGTGATAAAAGAATCTAATCTCAAAATAAACAATGAAATTACAGCAAAATTAAGGATAAAAAACAATGGACATCAAAGTTGCTAAAAATGTGTGTCAACAGACAATATGGTTTTTTTTTCTGAGAAACTATTCATGAGTAAACATATCATGACTGTCAAATGACAGTTGACTTTTAAATTCTTATCAATAATTGCCTGTACTGCAACATTATTTGGTACTCACACAATATTAGACTTCCTCAACTGTCAAATGTCTTTTACTTGTTATTGTTTAAGAAATAACGAAAAGAAAGGAATAAGAAAAACAAAAGAACATCAATGACTTTTACTTAACCTCAAACACAAATCACAAATATAAAATAGTAACCGAAATTTTTTCGATGCAACTGCAGTTATGCCACTACCCTTTGTAACACAATGACTGTCACAGTCAACAACCCTTATTTTTTTTCATTCTAAAAATTTTAAAATTTATTAAATATATTTATAAAAAACATTATCCATTTCTTAGCTACATCCTAATCAATCAATCGAAAAAAAAAATAAAAATTATACCCATAAATTTCCCATTATCTACATTCAACAATGCAACTAGTTTTTATCTAGTTTTTTTTGGTTATATAATTTCATTTCACTAAATTTTTATATGCATCATTATTTATGTGCACATATTGAGAAAAATTATTGATATTGTCCCACCAAAATTTCCAATAAGTACTTCCTAACGGAAGTTCTTCATGTAGATGAATGTCGGGCTATATCCTAACCCTCGCCATCATCATCATCATCATCTTCTTCTTCTTCATCTCAAGTGAAATAAAATATTTAAAGCAGTATATATATACCCAACCGAGTTTGCCTCTTTTCATTTTATTCGTTGTCCGAGACTCGATTATAATACTGCCGACTTTAAATAGCTTATGTTTAACAGCATCCAAGTATTTCCAATATCCTGCAGAGAACGCATTTGCTTTTCTATCTCTTTTTTTTTATATTATATAAACTCATCACTTGCATCTTTGATTCATTCATTTTTTTTTATCTCTTTTTATTATTTTTATCTTCATTCATGCATTCTAATAGTGGTGGCGAGAACCTCATTATACCCGTTGCGTAAGTACTTTTTTTTTTTGGTATATTGTTTATTCATGTCTTCTTTTTTCTTCGCTCTGTCTTTATCAATAATCAAATCACAAACCTCAAGAGTCATTTTTATCGATACAAAATAATTGGATACTAAAGTTATTTCTTTACTTAACATCCACACAGTAGTATTATAAAAAAAAAATGAAGATAAATTTCATCTTAAAAACCACAGGTCCAGTTCTTATTATTCTGAATCGCACCATCATCATTTAGTGTGACTTCCGTTATATTTGCAATAATCACATTCCTACCGTGAATACATCAATGAAATTTATTGAAAAAAATATATGATATCTATAATGTATATGATATATAACAGTGGATTAAATAAAATTACATTTTTATAAAAAAAAATTAACGTAAAATTGTGGTAACATAAAAAATTTTTTGTTGTGTTTATTTTGAATTATTATTTTCAGTATGAAAGCTATTTCAGAATTCTATGATGTATAGATTAACCTGAACCTTACTCAACAAATATAGTTACAAATTTAAATTTTATCGATTCGATAGTTAAATATTTGTTTTGAATAAAGACTCAATATATTTTATCAAGCACTGAGCTGACAGTCGATAATTAATCATCATCAATTTCTTCAGTCGATAGAGTAGACTGTAAATAATTTAAAATTTTTATAAAAAATATAACGGAGAGTATATATACATAATTTATTCTGATTATAATAACACAAAAATATTTAAATGAATTTTTTAAATATAAAAATAACTGTTAATAATTTTTATATAGTTAATGAATTTATGATTAATAAAAAATATATTAATTTTTAATAAATTTTGATGTTGTTTAATTATGTTGCCATGTTGTAATATATATTATAAAAGATGAAGGGTAGAAAGACGAATGTCATTGGGATGTAGACTATATATATATGGTACAAAATATTGCGTGCATATACTGGGCGGGTATTTTGATGCTGTGATGAATCTAAAGTCCAAGGACTAAACTGTAATACATATATATATATATAAATAATTTCATCGTCATGCCAGAAATAATCAGATTGCAGCAGCAGGTATACAGCTTTATGTATTTAATGATAAATAGATAGTGGTAGATGATGCCTGACTAATGATTGAGATCATATTTGCAAATTGTAAAAATGAGTATAGTTCAAGCCATGATGATCAAATAAAAAACCTTGAAATTTTTATATACAGTAGTTAAATTACTGATTGTTTTTTATCCGTGACACTAGACATGCGTGTAATTTATCATTTTTTTTTTTTGTTTCTTTAAATATGGATATATTTACATGCAATACAATAATATATGTGAAACAATCTGTCGTTATTCATTAAAAAAAAAAAAATGTGTTAATAAATGTATATACCTATATACTTTCAAATTTCTTATTTTATAATTTATTCCATTGATCGTAAATGAGAATATTTAATCGCTATATATTCGTTTACTTGAACAGTATAAATTGGCTATAAAATTTTTAATGATCAATCTTTGATGGTTGCGTATATAAAGTTGTATTATATTTCTTTGAAAATTACGATGTACAGTGTTGTTTTTTTATTTTTATTACTTAGAATTTTAATAAATAACTTGCAAAGTCAATTTCTAACTACTTATAGTTTCTAGAAATTTATTTTCTGAATTACTGATAAGTTTGTTGGATGTGGATTTAAAATATCTATCGATAGAATAACTAGACAAATTACTCTGTAACAAAATTCAGTAATATTTTTATCTGTACAGTTCTATATAAATGAAAATGAAAATTGTAATTGTTTGTTGCAATCAAAAATACAGTCTCAATAATTATACTGTAACATTTATAAATTTTAACTATATAAATTATAATTGAATTTGTAATTAAATATTTTTAAAATCTACTAATTTTACTGATTAGTTTTTCCAAAAAATTTATATACATACACAATTTCACCACGATAATTTGAGATTGACAAGCAAGACTGAAATCAGCTTGAAACTACATATAGCTTCAAAAGTAAAATATATAAAATTTAAATTTTTTTTCAAGTGCTTTTCACATTTATAAAAAATGAAAAAAGTTTATGTTTTAAATTTTTTTCTAATAAAACAAGGTTTAAATTTAATGAAAAAAATTTAAAATATATAAAAAGTATAATAGTTAATTTATAATTAATTATTTAATGAACCCCTCTCAAAAGCCCAGTTTCTGAACGGCAAATAGTGTCATGTCATAGTTTCTGAACGGAAAATAAACCAATTTCTGAACGAAAAAAAAATACAATTGTGTTTAAATTAAAAAAGTCGAATAACACATATTTTGAGGTTAAACATGGGTTTAGATAGGAGTTCAACAACTAAGCTAGCTACTTATTTACTATACCAGTTATTGAATTCACGATAATTATTTATTAACTTTATTTGAAAAAAAATTATGTATTTAAAAATTAAAGATTATTTAATTCTGAATCGATTACAATAAAAATATATATTATTATATAGTTACTAAATATATATATATTTTTGACAAGCAACAGACAACTCTAGACGTTCAACACTACCACACAACCGAAAAATGGCGTTATTTATAAAGTACGAGTTTCTTGATATTTTTTATTTTTTTTGAGATATTTATAAACTACATTAATTATATACACCGTGTTCATTAGTTTAATGAAAAGTTTTTCTTTCATATAAAATTTTTTTTTTTTATGATAGAGTAAACAATAATTAGTAATTGTAACAAATAGACATTATCGTTCAGAAACTGGGCGGCGTTCAACAACTGGGTATGTGACCTTACAGAATAATGAGTTTCACCACGATAACTATTCTTTCCTGAGCAATCAACAGTTTGATTTGTATATTAAAAATAAAAGCAAAATTATTTTTCCAAGTGAATAAATTAAATAATATAAATTATTAAAAAATTGTGAAGAATTAAAAATTAATAATTTTAAATGATTTTGAATAGAGCTTTCTTCGACATCACGTGCCTGTGTGTATATGTTTCGTTAATTTATGAACTCCAGGGGTTGACCCATTGGAGAGCCCAACTATACTAGACTCCCTGTAAACTACTCGCGTATAACAATTGTTCTCTGGTTTCTAAGTAAGTGCCTGCTCTCTGACATCGCTAATTAATTATTCACCATACGTACAAACTTAATTTGATTCTAAATGACATGTGGCTATTCTGTAAATCCCTTGCCTTTTTCCCATCAGGAAGTCTCTTTCTTTGTATAAACATTGTCAATTATTTAAATTCATTTCTCCTCATTTAAAATTAGCAAACTATACATGTTACAAAAAAATAAAATAAAATAATTTTAAATACCAAATTTTCTATACTCCTTGAATTACTTGATGATAAAAATATATATATACAGACAAAATAATTATACAAAATCAACGAATATTGAGTTAAAAAAAAAAAAAATAAAAAAAAATATTCCATGTACTTTATCTTTTTTTTTTTCGTATATTATAAAAGTAAAATATTTTTGGATATATAGATAGTGACGGAAGTGCAGAGACTCACTGTTTGTATAAAAACCATTGCCTTATAAAAAGATAGATGTTCGTTAACTTCCTGTCGTGGCAGGGGTTGGCGTCGCTTCGGGGTTACTTTAGCAATCCAAATTTTTCTCCGTATATAAGATATCGTTGTCAGCAACAAAGAGATGCATCGAAAAATTATAATTTTATAAATTTAAAAATTTTAAATGCATTTAAAAACACAATATACTTAAATACAAATTTTATACAATTTTTTTAAAATTAAAATTGATATTTTTTCATTTAATTTCAAGTAAATTTTTTATAAATTAAATTTGACATTTATTTATTCACTGTGTAGACAAGTTTAGACACAATGATAATATTATTTTGTGGATGCAAAAGTCTGTAATAATCTACGTTGATGATGAGAATGAAATTGCTTGATCATAATCATATTTTCAGTGATTAAGATCACAGATGAATGTGATGGGGTGGATGTTTGAATTCAAGATATATATACAATGTGATTATCTAATTTATCTATCTTTGTTCGTTTTGGTCTTCTTGGTCTAATGGTTCAGGAGCCATTATGTACATTAGCTTTTGCATATATATATAGATATAAAAGTATATAAGTAAAGTAACTTATTTTTATTCTTTCCATTTTTTTTCCCAACCTATATACACAACTTGGTCTTTTTGAAAAATGACCTGCGGTTTTTTTTTCTTAGAAAACAAGAGTGTCATCATCATTAGCAGGAACGCATTACGGATTACATATATAAATGTATTTAGTTGTCAGAAAAATAAGGGAAAAAATATATAACTTTATTTTTCAAAATGTTTGCTAAAACTGTGGATTAATTTTTCTTCAAATTATTTTATTTACATTAGGTTATATGAGTGTAATTATGTTTAGGAAAAATATACCTATATGAAAAAAACAAATGAATAGTGAGGAGGCAATTTTTTTATGAGAAGAAAAAAAATCATCAACAATTAAAATATAATCAAACAGTTATCGTGGTGAAATTGTATATATAAATTTTTTGGAAAAACTAATCAGTAAAATTAGTAGATTTTAGAAATATTTAATTACAAATTTAATTATAATTTATATGGTTAAAATTTATAAATGTTACAGTATAATTATTGAGACTGTATTTTTGATAATAATTTTGTTTATTATTGACTGTGTTGCATCCTCAAAATTAACAGACGACATTAAATTTTTATTATATATATTTTGCAAAAGCTTTTACTCTACTAGCATTGTCAAAATTTATAAAGTTCCATTTTTCATATGTTTATATTTATTTTTCAATAATATTTCAATTAACATCCTCGTACAATTATTTCTAATCACAGCAATTACAAAAAAATTACAAAACAATATAATTGCAACAAACAATTACAATTTTCAATAAAAATATTACTGAATTTTGTTACATAGTGATTTGTCTAGTTATTCTATCGATAGATATTTTAAATCCACATCCAACAAACTTATCAGTAATTCAGAAAATAAATTTCTAGAAACTATATGTAGTTGGAAATTGACTTTGATTACACTTTAATTTTTATATATTTAATTTTGTCTTTGTTTATATGATATAAAAATCCATGGTGATGGCAATTTTGTATGTGGTTATAAATAAATATATATTATAGAATATATATAAAATAAAATAAATAAATATCAAGTTGAAATTCTTGAATTGGTATTTATACTACGCTATGGACTACTACATAACAATTCTCGTTTGTGTTTGATGTAAGATTGATGTGTGCTTGAATTTTGATACGTTGTATGTTGGAGGATGAAGAATAAAATAAAAACGTAAAAAAAAAAATTATAAAAATGTAAAAACAAAATAAATATAAATATACTAATAAAAAAAAAAAATAAAAATAAAGTTAGAAAAAAGTTGAGGGATGCGTTGACGAAAAGACGAAAGGTATAGATTGAGAAACTCTCATCATGATGGTGAACATTTGAAAAGATGCAATAATGCAGGAATGAAGAGAAAAGAGGGTGATTTTATACCTTCAAAATATTCTGTCTCTATTGCCATCATCAAACTGCGTGTGGTACAAAAAGAGGAAGCGCCGGCTACTGTATTTTAGTGTGTTCTTATTCAACTTTTGTTTTATCCATTTTAAACCCGTACTTGATCAGTTTTAGCATCTTTTCATTTTTGATATATATATATTTATATATTATATACATACATAGTCATATACACATTATATGATATCCAGGTTTGTCGGTTGTACGATGGGGTTAAAAGGAAGCAAGAAGAGAATGAGGTAAGGGAAACGATCAGTTTCTTGCACAAAAGATACCGCCGACGGAATTTTGAGCGTCGGCTTCACAACTAAAGGATTATTTTCTGATACCCCTACCATTTTTAAATGTTTGACTCACTCATTCGTTTAAAAGTTTGAAACTTTTCTGTGTGATCATGGCATGCCGACTTTATATATAAAAAACCATCAAATATTTATAATTTTTACAAAACTTCTGAATAACAACGATTTTATTTTATTTTATTATTTTTTTAAATTTTGCTTATCTTATTATTTTCTATTATCATATATAGATTTGTTATAAACATATACATAAAAATCAAAAAATTCCATCGAAATATATATCGACATTTTTGTCAACTCTAAATTATTCTCATCATATTTAAAAATAACAGACAAGTGGCTATTAACTAGCATATATATTCACAACTATAATTACATTCTGTCATTTTTTTTTTTTTTTTTTTTTTTTTTTGTAGTCAAATTGTAGTAAGAATTTATTGACTGGTTATACTCACAAGTTATCATCACAGTCATTGAAATTATTTGACTGCAATTATTCATAGTCATATTCAATGTTGTTTAATTGATATATTAATCTGTACAATCGCAATCACACAATCAATTGTCCAAAAATAAATTTGAAAATAAAGAAAAAAACAATAAGAAAATTCATTGATATAAAATATTAATATTTATTTTGTTTTTTTAATAAATGCATCATGTCATGCACAAAATATATATGTAACAAGTAAATAATTATTAACAAACAATGTTTATTATATTTATTGATTATATATATATACAAATATACTTGCAAGTGTTTGATGCAGTTTGATGACAAAATCACTAGTTTATTCAACTGCATGCATGCAGTTATACACTGATGCATATGATTACACGTTATATATACTCAATTGTTGTATATATTTATATATACAATCATGGTGTTACAATATATCAAACAGTTAAAATAACCCCTCAATAACATATATAGATATATAAAAAAAATAAATAAACTCTCCGTAAATCTTGTCGCGAGATAAAAAAAATGTATTCCGGAAACCGGAACAGGGCATGACTTTTACAAAGACAGGAGCTGGACAGGAAAAGATGTAGGGGATTTTTCTCTTACAAATTTCCATAAACTAGACAAAATCCATGATTACTTTCGTTCTCACCCTTTTCCCCACTTTTGTAAGAGGGTAAAATTTGTTATATCTATTTGAATAAACTTGAACAAGTTAATATTAATTCTATAAACTAATAATTTACATTGAATTTTCATAATTCATTGAATATATTTTAATCTATATAGTTTTTATCACATAGTATATATTAATTTAAACATCGATAATTTATTTATATATGAATATAAAATAGATAATGTATAATTAATAAATATTCATATGACAAAAAAAAAGAAAAGGAAAAATAACATCAATATCTTACGTCAATGATTAATTGAAAAAAAAACATAGTAAAATAGTGTCATTATAGTAGTGTACAGAGTGCGTCAAGTTACTTATATATCTATATATATATAATTTTTAATGTTAAGAAAGAGATACAAATAAAACAGGTATTAAGTGCAAAACATGTTAGACTTGAGTTCAATGCTAAAACTTTGATTGATAGGTAACTTATAACCTTATTTTGCATATTATTACGAATGGTGTGTATACGGTTGGTCGATTATATTGGTTATATGAATTTCTTATTAAGCAATAAAATTTTTTTTTTTTTTTTTATCTATATTGTCGACAATGTGAGGGTTATTTTTTTATACCAGGTTCATCAATAAGTTATCATTTTATATATCTATTTATTGGTATAGAAAAAAAAATAAATAACAGTTACTTTCAATAATAAAAAAAATTATTTCAATATTTTTTTTTACTTGATAAATTATAGTGACAAATTTGTCTAGGATATCCTAAAATTGAGATTTATATTCATCAAATTTCAAGTCAATTTTTGTTATTAAATATATTTGTCGTAAATTAAAATTTCACGAATCGAAATTACGTGAATCGAAATAATTCAAATCGAAATGTCATGTAATCTACAATTAAACCATTTTTAAATTAATAATATTAAAAACTTCAAATTATATTTAATAATTTTTGAATTATAAAACTAAAAATATTTAATAATTTTTATTTAATCAAACAATATTTATATAATTAAATTTAAAAAAAAAAAAATAAAAAAAAAAGAATAAATGGAATTTGAACGTTGATTGTTGTTGACTCTTTATATTATTATTTTATTGTTGTAGTTGTATTTTGTTGCATAAAACTTTTGTCACACTTTGTGAAAAATTTTATTAAAATAATAATTATATAGGTATATATTAATTGATGTCATATGATGATGATGATGATGATGATGATGACTCATCCTTGTATCTTTAAACTGATCCTTTGAACTTGCATTGATGTTAAAAGTATAAACTTTTTATGCTATACAAATTAACGGTTTTGAAATACTATCATCACTTTTTTTTTTTTTTTTCATTTAAAATATATATATATTTTTTAATTTTTATATCATTAAAGTGTAATTAATTATTATCATACTCATTGTTAATAATTATATTGAATAAATTCATTTAAACTTTTAATTTTTATATGTTTAATAATTAAGGTTAATTAATCGTTGTAATAATTTGAATTTTTACAATAAAAATAATTTATAAAATAAGTTTTATTGACAATTAAATAAGGGTAGATTATTTTTTTCTAAATAATTTAATTTTTTTTTCTTAAATCATCCCTTAACATTGTTATTTTTATGAATGAAATTACACAAAGTTTCAGCATCTGGTATTGTTACCAACATCTGGTAGAAATTTTAAGGGTGAAAATACATTATAAAAATTTATAAAAATTATTATTTTAAGGGTCGGTTAGCTACCCTGTATCTACAGTAGATACAAAAGATTTCTGCACACAGGGTGAACTAATAAACCGTAAGGGGTTGTTACCGTTGACATTTAAAAAAAAAAAAAAAATCTCAACTACGACTGCATTATGTATGTGTTTATTTTAAATTAGTTTTCATTTAATATGAATAATTTTATTAGACATTAAATTTAATATAAAATGTTAATTTAATATTTAAAAAAATTAAAAAATTGTTGTTTTCATTGTATAAATTGTAGTTTTATTTTGAATTTAAAATTTAATAAAAAATAAAAAGTGTTGAATTTAAAATGTTAAAATGTAGAAAGTTTATTACAAAAATTATTAAATTTATATTTTTTTTATTAATTGTATATTGATGGTGATTAAATCGTGGGAATGTTGAGGCTAATTAAAGATTGAAATATATATTATAATGAAGTTTGAATACATGTAGTGGTTATCATACCCAGACAATTGACAAACTAATGATAAACTTGAAATTAAATATAATTTTATTATCTCTTTGTTGTAACAATTTTACGTTTATTTTTTTTTCACTTATTTATTTGAGTTAAATATATATCGTATCTTTTCTTTTCATGTAGCTTTAAACGGTCAGTCTGGTCATCAATTGTTTTGACGATTTTTCAAAATGAAATATATGATTTGTCCATAAGTTGATGAGGTCACTTGTTAAATATATCTGCTAAAGATTGAGCTATAAAAAAGTTGTATAAAAAAGCGTAAATTTATTAAATCAATTGAGTAATTGGTTGAGAAAAAAAAAAAAAAGTTTATCAACAATTATCAAAAAGTTAAAAAGAAAAAAAATTAAATTAAAATAATTGCATGAACAAATTAATAACTTGTATTATTTATTTTTAATTTATGATTAGATTTTATTTAATTTATAAATTTTTTTTTTTTTTTGTTTAACAAAAAGTTTATAAAATCTTTCATGAAATTTTTATGACTATCATTGGTTATACACACTTGAATAACTATTATTTTTTTTTAAAAAAAAAAGTAAAAATAAAATCTCTAGTTATTTTATCTTTTTTTTAAAAATTATTTTCTACCCTGTTGTGAAATGTAAAGATCACCAGGAGGGGTTGAAATAGATGCAAGACATAAGGGAGTATGTGGTACAGTTGGGAACTTAACTCATGATGCCAGATAAAAAAAAAGTATGATGAAACTACTAAAAAATATATAAAAAAATAAACAAATAAAAAGAAAAAAAAAAAAGTATTATAGAAAAAAAAATAAAAATATAAAAACATATGTTTTTTCTAGGCAGTGTACCACACTGTATAATAAGAAAATATTCAATTTTTATATTACTTTAAAAAATATCTGACAATTCATGTCCATTGAAAATTCAAATATTTTTGCGTATTTTTTATTTTATATTTATGACAAGACAATAACCATAATGCTTTTGACACATGTCATAAACTGAAATGATGAAAAAAAATATATATATAATTACAATCAATAAAAATTATCACATTGAAATAAATTTTCATAAAAAAATAATAATTTCATCAAAATAAAAATTTAAAAGCTCAAATTTAACCATGTAAAAACATCCCTTGATGTATGTTAAACATAAAAAATTTCAAAACAAAAAAATAAATAATTACAGTAAATTTATTTAAAAAAAAAAAAAAATAATATTCTCTTTAACAATGTTTTCGAGAAGTTCTACTTTAAGACTGAGACGATGTTGTATTTAGGCTGAATTATATAGTAGAAGTTTGTGTCGTTTTTAATATATATATATATATTTTTTTTATCAGAGGGTTGAAGGTGGAACACACAGAGGAGTCTGTGCATCTAAAAATTCACCCTCTATATTTTTTTTCTGAATTAATACAACGTAGGGGATTTAAATCACGTCGTATGCTGTCGGTGACCTCTAAGGTAAAGTCATGAGAGATGTCTTTACCACCTCAACAAACAAATTTAACTGATATAAAAAATATTTTGAGTAGGAGCTTTTTAAATATCACACACCATTACCCAACAATCACAAAAAGCATCATCATCATCATCATCATCATCAAGCCTGGCTAAATCCTTTATATTTATTTTTGTTTTTTGTTTTTTGTGTAAAAACAAAGATAGCCAAGTTGGATTTGCGGGTTGATGTAGAATTGGATATGAAAAAAAAGGCCTACTGATGAAAGATATCGATTAAAATATGTCTGCCCTTCAAGACAACCTAGGTCACGACCCGTTCGTCACCCAAAAAAACCCCACAGCTTCATCAACAATAACACATTTTGTTTTATGTATAATATAATATAATACATATCACGCAAATACGTCACACGCAAAGCTACACTTTCACCCTATATATTATTAATACATAAATTTATATATATGCTCATTATAATTGCGTATGTTTTGGATATTTTTTTCCTAACATCCTAAATTTTGTGTAAACATTTTATCAATTTTTTTTTTTTATAACTATACGCGATAATTTTGAAAATATTTTTTATTTATAATTATGTAAAAATTATAATTTGATTGTGTCATTTTACATGCAACTATAGTTTTGAATCTCTAGAGGTTTGATTGAAAATAAAGAGAGCAATATATGATATACATATGTATATAACATAGAAAAAAAAAAAATAAAAAAAACGAGGCAACGATAAGATTATAGCGAAACGACAAGGAAAAAAAAAATAAAAAAAAAAATCAATAAACACTGGCTAGACACCGCCCCAGACAATTTTTTTTACATTTTTATTTATTTATTTATTTTTTTGTATATTTTTTTACCTCAGTATTGGGACACCCTCAATCCTTAATAATCCAACTCAACAGATTATTTCATATTCAACGCTTTGATCAATTTTGAATTATTATATTTACATTAATTCATGATTGAATTTTTATTTGAATGATTTTGATTTTTTTATAATTGAAGATTATGTTATTTTTTTGATTTGTGGAGACTTTTTTATGAGGGTTTTAAATGCGAATGACAATATATTGATGATAGAAATGGATAATTGTCAAATTTAAAATTGACAATGGGTTAAACAACGGGAATCGTTTCATCAGTGAATCATTATTCTGTATATATTTTACTTTTGAAACCACTTTTAAGCTAATTTTAGTTTTGCTTGTCAATCTCAAGTTGGCCAACAAGTACAGAAAATAATAACAAAAGTTTATTAAAAATTATTATCGAATGACTGCAGTGAACAGTTATCGTGGTGAAATTGTATATATAAATTTTTTGGAAAAACTAATCAGTAAAATTAGTAGATTTTAGAAATAATTAATTACAAATTTAATTATAATTTATATGGTTAAAATTTATAAATGTTACAGTATAATTATTGAGACTGTATTTTTGATAATAATTTTGTTTATTATTGACTGTGTTGCATCCTCAAAATTAACAGACGACATTAAATTTTTATTATATATATTTTGCAAAAGCTTTTACTCTACTAGCATTGTCAAAATTTATAAAGTTCCAATTTTCATATGTTTATATTTATTTTTCAATAATATTTCAATTAACATCCTCGTACAATCATTTCTAATCACAGCAATTACAAAAAAATTACAAAACAATATAATTGCAACAACAATTATATACAATAAAGCTATTTATTTAATTTTGATGTATAAATAAAAAAAATACTCGATTCAAAATGTGTATACAAAGTATAAATCATTTTGCAATAATATACTTGCAATGGTAGACACATAACGACCTTCGATTGGGCCAAAAGACCAGACATCATTTTTTATATTGTACGTATATATTCATGTATTAAATATATTGTGACGTATTAATTCAAAATGGCCGATTCGTTTGAACCCCCATATGTAAAATTCGCGTCGGCAGATTGACATTGTGCGATAAAACAGTAGAAATAAAGAAACAAATAAAAATAAAATTCATATAAAAATGTTGATATCGCTACAGAGAGTGGTGTACATTAAGTCAGCAATTCAATAGTAAAACAAGATTTTTATCTGAATTAATTTATTATTTTATATTTTATATATATATATATATATGCATTCAACTTTTACTTACTCTTTTTACAAACATATACGTATCTTCTTTTCCGCTCCCTTACCACCACCCTTTTAGGACAAGTCCAGTACAATAAATAGGGTTTCTCCTTGTACACACTTCCGCCATTTTTTTCCATATATAAACATTTTTTTTTTTTTTTAATAACGTATATTTTTTTTATTTCTATATATATATAGAAAAGCTTGAATATTTTTTTATATTATTTTTCTTATATTCTCTTTCAAAACAACATAAAAATAAAAAATAAAATTTTCAAATTCAACAAAATGAAAATTGAGAAAAAAAAATAATATTCAAAGAAAATTCAACTTAGACTTGTGTAAAATTGATAGGGTTAAAGGTGTCTAGGTTAAAAATTTGTTTCGGAAAATTCAAAATAAAAAAAAAATTAAAAAGTAGATGTTATAGGGTTGAAAAGGGCTTGGTGTTGAAAGACAAGGTTAAACGGTAATAACCAAATATAAAAATCGGCTACCTGAAAAAAAATCTTTGCCTCAGTAAAACCAGATGTTAGATAAAAAATTTTATCAAGTCAAATACCTAAAAAAATTATATATATAACTGTGGAAAAATTTACCATAGAAATGAACAAATGTAATGCATGTATGAAAATTTTTTAGAGAAGCTATATTTAAATTTTTATTCTGACTGTGAGTTTCATTTTGAATATCAGAAAATTGAGAAGGTATGTAAGATTATAATAAAGAAGAGATGTTTGGTGGTAACCTACCCCAATGATTGTAATAAAAACACGTGAAATAAACACAAATAGCATATGATAATGGAAATAATAATATAAAAAAATTTGCGGAAATGATGAAAAAAAAAAATAAAATAATATTTAAGACGCCAGTCAGGATCTAGGTCGAGACTCTTTGTCGTCATCGTCGCCTTTTACTCCCGTCTTTGTGGCGCTGGTTTTTCCTTGTCTCATTTTACTTGAAACTATATAATAGGTAAAAAAAAATTGCTAGAAAATATACAAAAAAAAAGCTAAATGTTTCTACAAACTATAAAAAAAATATTAAATAAAATTCTTTAACCAATGAAAAAATAAAATGTAAAATTTTCATGTTTTATTTTTATAATTTTGTTCAGTTTATTTTATAATCGGTATATACTGAAATAAATAAAAAGACTATCATTGGTAAAAAAAATTTTTTTAGTTTATTAAAATAATTTTTTGAATTATTTGGTTATTTGATATTATAAATATGATAGCTAATAAATGATAAAATGTTTTGAAAAAATAAAAACATCAATTGTCAAATAAATCAGTTTTACTTGACAGAAATTGCTTGTTACTATTTGGAAAATTATTTTGATTTTTCTCAACAATTTTATCTACAATTTTGTCAAGTAATATAGTTTAAATTTTTATACAACTATTGATGCATCTTTTGTAGTTTTATAAATTGAAATTATTAAGTTGTAAAATATTTTTTCCAGCTGAATATGATGAAGAGTCTTAATTTCGAAATGAAGAAAATAATACGTCAAGTAAAAATCAAGTTGAAATACATAATACTATAACCAAAGAAAATAATAAAAATAAAATAATTTCTCATAAAAATATTGATACAGTTTTTTTGTTTTAAATATATTTATATAAAATTTTTATTTCAACAAGTTAATTATATTCTAGTTCAAATAATTTTCAAATAAAAAAAAAAAAAATTACTTTAAATATTAATTATTTTTAAAAAACTTTATTCATGTTTGTTTTCATGTTATTAAATGCTTTTGATTGACAAAAATTTTTTTCATTAAACTTTTTTTAATGCTTTTTTTTTAGTGGTTTTTAAATTCTCATATCTAAAAAGTACTTTAATCGCAACATCGTTGAGTAAATAAGACAAGTATTTTTATATTTTAATAAAATGAATTTTGATATATAAATTATACACATTTAAATATAAAAAAAAAAAAAAGTAAATGATAAATATAAATTTATATTTTTATATATGAAAAATATTATATTTATTATAAAAAAAATATAAAATTTATTATATCAAGTAAATTTAGTGGACAAATACAACCATCATTGTCAAGTTAAAAAAGTAAATAAAAAAAAAAAATTCATCCCTAAACGTGGTGACTTTATTTTTTCATTGCACGTACATTTACAATTTGTTTTTAAAAGTAGTAAAGAATGTATTTATAACATAACTTTTCTCACTAGAATATTTACTCCCTTTTTACTAGTCCACCCTTTCATGGTCGTTTACCACCCTTTTTTACAACTACCCACCAACGCAGACCGCCAACTCTTCAACAAGTGGTTTTTCAGTTTATCGCCTGGTTTAGCACTTCTCTGATCTTTCCCATTCTCTTTTAAAATCTCATTTTACATTGGTCCAATGATACATTTATTTAACAAAAAAAAAAAAATTTTTAAATTTCATTATAATTAATTGGGTTAATTTTTGTGGACGATATAATGAACAACGGTTATTTATTTAAGCTCATTTTTTTTTTTTTTTTTAAATTGGTCAAATGCAAAATTATTTATCATGAAAAATTTTGATAATTTATTTTTAAAATTAAGAATTATTAATTAACAATTAGTAATTAATATTTAGCTTTTATATTTGGTGTTTTTAAATATTGTTTTAAAAATTCATATGTAAAAATTTTTAACAATAAGTTGACATTTTAACCAACTAATTGCAAAAAAAAATTAGTTGAAAATTTTTGTTATTAAAAGTAAGATAAAACTATAAATTTATGGTTTTCTTATATTTTGTTTTAAACAAGTTTGACAGAAAAAGTTTCAATTATAATTCTCACGAAATGTGAATATACAAATTGAAATATAATATGCAAAAAAAAAAAAACTTTAAAGGGAAAAAAAAGAAATAAGAAAAATAATTCAAAATATATAAAACTTGAAATGAAAAAAATAAATATAAATAAATGCATCAATCAGTTTTAAACTTGAGATTCAAAAATTGGTTGTATATATATTATATAGAGGTAATTTTGAATTGAAATGATGTTTGGTATTTCCGGTGGTTCATTATTGACGCCCTGAATAATATAAAAAACCAAAACACCATACAAAGTGTATCTTCCACCACAAAATTACATTTATGTAATGCAGATATTTTTCATAATATGTGGCTGAATTTTTTTATTATGTCTTTGAGAACTAGTGAAGTATACGATAGGGTTGATTCATATATATAAAAACTAAAAGTTTGAAAATAAAAAAAAAAACAAATTCTAGAATGTCTTTATGAAATAAATATATATATGAAAGAAGAAGCCAACTAGATCGGGACCAAAGTGTGTGAAAGTATATCTGCATGTCAATGGGATAATGGTAATTAGAGGATTCACCGTTATTATTGGTATGGTTACACCTTCTATAATGTTGTATATATTAAAAATATCTTAAACACCTTTGTTAATGTCACGTACCACATTGTGTTAGTTTCATGTAAATACTATGTCTTTAACAATAAGTTTTATATATTTATTTATTTATTTATTTATTTATATGTACAAGTACGCTGATCATTCCAATTGGTATATATATTTTCATCAATAAATATGTATATGAATAAATTGCAAGACAATTTAATTTGAATGTACATTATTATATTTTGTCTTATTTTAAAACTGACAGGTGTTAACAACAATGCAATTTATATGTATATATAATCTGTGAAAGTTTATACAAGGAGAAATAAGTTTTATATTTATTCATCGATTATTGTTCAACAGTTGTATAACTTTTAACACGGTTAATTTCTTATACTTTTATAGTATCATGCAATATTAGTTATAGAAAAAAAAAGCAAGTGAATACAAAACTATTAGCGAAAGTTTATTTATTTTTCTATAAGTATATGTTATTGAGGGGTTATTTTAACTGTTTGATATATTGTAACACCATGATTGTATATTATAAATATATACAACAATTGAGTATATATAACGTGTAATCATATGCATCAGTGTATAACTGCATGCATGCAGTTGAATAAACTAGTGATTTTGTCATCAAACTGCATCAAACACTTGCAAGTATATTTGTATATATATATAATCAATAAATATAATAAACATTGTTTGTTAATAATTATTTACTTGTTACATATATATTTTGTGCATGACATGATGCATTTATTAAAAAAACAAAATAAATATTAATATTTTATATCAATGAATTTTCTTATTGTTTTTTTCTTTATTTTCAAATTTATTTTTGGACAATTGATTGTGTGATTGCGATTGTACAGATTAATATATCAATTAAACAACATTGAATATGACTATGAATAATTGCAGTCAAATAATTTCAATGACTGTGATGATAACTTGTGAGTATAACCAGTCAATAAATTCTTACTACAATTTGACTACAAAAAAAAAAAAAAAAAATGACAGAATGTAATTATAGTTGTGAATATATATGCTAGTTAATAGCCACTTGTCTGTTATTTTTAAATATGATGAGAATAATTTAGAGTTGACAAAAATGTCGATATATATTTCGATGGAATTTTTTGATTTTTATGTATATGTTTATAACAAATCTATATATGATAATAGAAAATAATAAGATAAGCAAAATTTAAAAAAATAATAAAATAAAATAAAATCGTTGTTATTCAGAAGTTTTGTAAAAATTATAAATATTTGATGGTTTTTTATATATAAAGTCGGCATGCCATGATCACACAGAAAAGTTTCAAACTTTTAAACGAATATGAGTGAGTCAAACATTTAAAAATGAACAAATGGCAGGGATATATCAATCATTATTTCATGTAATATCCTTCAGTAATTGATAAGTGCATTCAACCATACGAATATATTTATATTTATGAATACAGTATATTAATTTTTATTGGATCATTATATAAAAGAGCCTTAGATCCCAGTGGTCAACTTGAAAAAATAACATCTTTTTATATATATACAAGATAAATATGTTGTATGTGTGTATCATATATAATATACAGTAGCACATACCAATCGATGTATGTCCTTCATCCACCTTTTTCAACATTATTATTTTTATCATTATTATTATTATTATTTTCATCAACTATATTTTCTTGTTCTTCTTAACCACATTTTTTTATATAAAAAATATGTGTGTGTGTGTGTTTATTTTGCTAGAGTTGTGATGGATGTTATAAAAAAGTTTTTTTTTTTTTACAGTAATATTTGTGCAATGTATGAAAAAAATATAATATTTTTTTTTTTCATTTTTGCAAACTGCACTGCGCAAGTTGTCTTTCTTAGTGCCCCTACTGTGAACGTGTCTCAACATCCCCAAACGATGAAATTTTGTTTTGTTTTATTTTATTTTTTTATTTTTCATCCCCTATCGTGGCTTGAAAGTCTTATTTTTATTTTTTCCAATTCTAGATAAAAAAAATAATGTAGAAAAAAAATTCGATGAGGCAAGAAGGAGTGAGTGGGAGTTGTAAAAAAAAAAAATGGGTAAATATATATATAGTTGGTGAACCAGGGGACGTAGGTAACTGGGTGGGATTGTACCTCGCTGGATACTCACCTATATATTTTTTATATATATATATGAAATTATATTGGTTATTTCTTGGGGGGGTTTGCAACCCTCCTCACTTCGACATTATAACTTTTTTTTTTTTATTTTTTTTTCATTTTGGCTCCAAAGTATTGTATTTTATTTTTTATTTTATCTCTCATGTGTTCTCTACGCTTTCCATCGTTTTACTCTATTTATTTTTTTTACTTATATACTCCAGTAAAATTTTCCTCAACAAAAAACTAGAAAAACGAAAAAAATTTCATGATTATTATTTAGTCCAACTGCGTGTGTTATTATTAAAATTAATATATATTTTTTTTTATCATATATTAATAATTAAGAGAAATTACGATATGAGAGTCATAAAAATATATAAGAAAATTTAAAGACATCAAGAATCGTGCGAAGCAATATAAGCAGAGCAGGAAAAAGTCAGACAAAACAATGAAGAAGTTACGAAAATTATAATAAAGATGATAATTGTAAAAATAAAAATGATAACAAAGAAAAATAAAAATACAATATGAAGAAGATGATGAAGAAGAGGACACTATGGCGTTGGCCAGTAACATCACAACGAAGCGTGCGCGACCGTTTTCTTGCGAAAAAAGAAGGCTACCCCGTGAGGAGTGTGTATATGTTGGTCCCCCATTTTCCAGCTTCCGCTTCCTTATACTCTACCATGAACTGCAACAACCAGTCGCGCGGTTTGTCTGCATCTGTTTGTATAAAAATAAAAAAAAAAATGAAAATTTGACAATTGAAAATGTAAACAATATTTTCATTTAATAATGAAAAATTGGAAAAAAATTTAAATTAAAAAAGAAAAAATGATTAGTCAAAGAAAAAATATAGAAATCATTGTTTTGTTTGTGAATTTTATAGTTGAAATTTTGATGTTAAATATATTTAATAAATAATAATAATTAATATATAATTTATAATAAAAATACTTAAATTTTTAAACAGCTTAAACACGTGAAAATTTAATTGAAACCTGAAAATTTCAAGCTCGGTCGGCCTACTGGGCCGCCGGGCATAAATTACATTAAATTGCATTAATGTGTTACTTGTTATTAAAAATTCAACCAAGAAAATGGAAAATTTATCACGTGAAATTACAGTAAATACAAGTGAATTTATATTCAAAATAATTGAAAGAACGTTTGTCGCATTTAGAAATATAAAATGTGATGAAATAAATATTTGAAAAATATATAAAAATAATTAAAATATAGATCAATGAGAATGTGAAAAATAAAGTGACCAAAATATTTTGAATGAGCAACAAAAAAAACTATATATTTGGTTAATCAAATACAAAAAAAAAGTGAAGTTAAATATACCAAACAGTTTGCAAATTTATACAGTCCATGCTTTAACCTCGTGGTCGCACAAACTTTGAATATTTCCCGCGTTAATTAGCCAACCAATTACAAGTTACCTCGCGTAATGATATGCGCACGCAAAAAGTTCCTAAAAAAAAAAAATAATAATAACAACTAAAATGTGTCATATATTTAAGTAATAATTACAAAGTTTATTTAAAATTATTTACATTGTGAATTTTTAATATTTTTTTTTTGAATAACAACGAGCAATAGTCAAATGATTTTTTTTTTGTGATAATAAATAAATTTAAAAAATAAAAAATAAAAATATAATTTAAATTTTAAATATTGTTTGTAAATATGTTTATTTTTATAATTGATAAATTTTCATTTTTATTAATGAGATAATAGACTTAAAAAAAATGTCGAATACAAGTGTTGATTCAAATTCGTCAGTTGGAGTTGACAGTGAAACATCAAATGATACAAATTCATGTAAAAATAATATGTTAAATATTGTTGTTGATGATGATAATATTAATGTTGATGAAATTGAACAAAAATTTTCATTATCAAATGATATTTATAAAAGTTTATTGGCAAGAGTTGTATTAGGAAAAACAGTATTAAATCGTAATATTGATTTTAAAGATAACCTTACAAATATTAAAGATAATTTTGATGCATTAAAAGATTATAAAGATAATAAAAATTTAACTGTCAGTACTGTTTCTGCATTTCCACGTAATTTTGCACTTCATCGTGATGACAGTAATGATATTAATTCAACAGAGGTCAGTTATTATAATTTAAAAAAAAAAAAATTCCCTAGACAAAAATTGACTTTAAATTTCTTTGAAAATTTTCAATTAATTATTTTTGTATTTACCTTTACTGATGATGATGATGATGATCAGGTCGAACACAAATTTTTTCTTGAATATAATTATTGAATGAATCCTTGTATTATTTATTTTATTAAAAATAACTTTATATAAATAATTTTTGAATAATATTGTTTGAGAGCAAGCATAACAATTAATACCAGTATCCATCAAATTTTTACTTTCAGAAAGCATCATTTGCTTGGTCTGAAGGTGGTGGTGAAGATGGTGCTGTTGGCGGTGGGGTTAATGCAACAAATGTAACGAATGGCAATGGTGTAACTGGATCTGGTGCAACAAGTGGTGGTGGAGGTCCTGGTAGTGGGGGACTGGCCCATTGGGTCAGTGTCATGGCTGAACATATTCATAATCCCCACTCAACTACTGGTGTTGGGGGTGTTCATCATCAACAACAATCACCATCACAACCATCATATCCATGGAACAATGGAATAACAAGTGACGTAAGTTTTATTTTCGCCAAAAAAAAAAAAATTTCAAAAAAATTAATTTTATATAAATTTTTGTATTTTTTTTTTTTTTTTTTTTTTGTTTCCATCTCTACCACATGTTTTGTAAAAAAAAAAATATTCTTACATAATATATTTGCCTGCATGATTTTAGTCTAGTCCTGTATGGGGATTAGAGTTAGAGTAGACACAAAAAAAAAAAAAAAAAAGAAGAAAAAAATGTATAAAAAAATATTAGAAATATAAGGGTGACAATACTAAAAGAACGAATGAAATAAAAGTTAGTCAGCGGGCAAAAGGGTTGGGTGGGTATTTTGCATTTTTTTAGCATCTGATCTGAAGCCTGATCTCTAGCATCTGATCCCTACGCGTGAAGCAAGTAAACAACAAACAAACGGAAATACGGAAGGAGACTAAAGAAGCTAAAAAAAAAAAGTGGAATGACGAGGATATGTTTTTTATTTTTTTATTTTTTTATATATTATTTTATTTTAATTCGGTTTTTTTTTTTACTTTGGGTTGGACAAAAAAAATATGTTTTTTTTTTTTGTGCCAACCAAGGGATGCTCATTTGAATAGATATATATAATTTTAGTAGATTTTTTTTTTTTTTGGGTATTTTTTTTTTAGGTTAGTATTCATAGAATGACAGTCCAGTAAAACACAAGGTGTGTATATATATGGTCATGCCCTTTCCCCTTTTGTCTCAGAGCCTATAACGGTGCAGCTTCCTGCACTCGATTGTACCCAGTGAGAAAAAAAAAATTTCATTTTTTTTTTTGCTCTATTCTGTTTTTTTTTTTTGTAGATTTTTTTTTTTTGCACGCACGTTCCTTTGCATTTTTTTCAATCTGTAATATTCAAATTTATATGCTTTTTTTTTTTGCTTTATTTTTTTTTTTTTTTAACGTGTTATACCGATCCTTTCCTGTGTTTAATTTCCTAACAATTTTTTTTTCCTAATTTTTTTTTCTAGTCTAATCAAAAGATTATTATTATATTTTTTATATATATATATATATTAACCAAACATCTGTCTCAAATGAATTTAATTTATTTAATTTTTTGATATAGTAATTTTATTGTTTTTTTTTTTTTTTTACAATATAATTTTTATCTTAATTTTTTTAACAATACTATAGATTTATAAATTTTTTAATGACATACCTAGATAAATTTCCCACAAGCTTATATTTACCCTGTCTTATTTAACTTCCCATCAAAATAAATTTCTAAATTAAATATCATCACTGTAAAATAATATGCAAGATATTTTATTTTATTTTTTATTTAGTTATAATATATACACATCACTGTATATGAACGTTTGTTTTTTCAATTCGAAAATTAGGATACACATAGAGACCGGTGTTTCATAGTTTATAATATATTAAAAAGAGGGATAAAATGAATTTAAATTAAATGATGTACAAGTTATAGGATGAGACTAGTCTTCTATAGCTACCTCTCGAGACAGTTAAAAAAGACAGTAGAACCTAAAAACAAGGCATCAAACAATAACTGAATGATTTAAATAATCCACAATATGCAAATAACCGTGAGATAATATGCAAATAATTTTTTATATATATAAGAGACACCAATGTCTATAGTTAACATCCATACTGGACCATCAGGGAAATATTAAAACGCGTTGTTTTGCATTATTATATATTAACAGGGACCCTAAAAAAAAATATTTAAGGTTCGCAAAACAATTATATAATAATATGCATTTTTGACCCCAAGGCATATATATATATTTCTTTTTGGGACCACCTCTCACTTGAGTCCCCTTTAGGCTACTCAAGGGCCCTTGATGGCTCTTCTTGCATTTGCAAATGGAAATTTTTTTTCTATTTATTTATATATAAAATATGTGACAAAAATTTTATCTCAAGTGTCCATATAAAATGACAAAAGTATAAAAAATTTTCTTGGGAACCAAATTAACGTTCCTAACCTAAAATTTTTTGATAATTTATATTTATTATATATTTTGCATTTATTTATAATGATATTGTCGGTTAAAAAAATTATTGTTTAAATATAAAACTCATGCCCAGCGGGTGGTCTAAATTTTTGAGACATTTTTTTTTTTTTTTTTTTTTTATTTACGCATCTATGATTATAATCCATTAAAACGCTTAAGAGTATTTAGGATAATGTTTTTAGGAGCTGGTTTTTTTTTTTTTTATATATATATATACAAAGGGTTATATGTTCATATATTTATTTTAAATAGTACATATATTTATCTATACCAACACAACAATATTTTATGTGCGATGATGTTAAAGAAATAAGAAATAGGAAAATTGAATATAAAAGAGCAAAGTATAACAACGAGTTGAAAAATGCAAAACATTGGGTACACAAGATACCACTTAAGGGTGTGAGAAGGTTTGTAGTGCTAAAAAAAAAAAAATAAAAATAAAAAAAACTACCCTAGTGAGATTATGCAAAATAGTTTCTCTGATCACTGAAAGTATTTCTTAGACCCCCTTCTTTCATCCATCCCACGAGAATTAAAATAATGGTTCCTGGACTACGAAGGTGCTGAATGAGAAGAAGAAGAAGAGCATAAAAAAGGGTGAAGCAACGAGTTAAAAAAAAAAAAAAATTAAATATAAAAAACAAACCCTGTATATGTATGATGCATGTGGAGCCTTAAAAATACTATTTTTTTTATGAATTTTTTTTACATCCTCTTTTTTTTTTAAGCACAACCACGACCAGTGTTTTTTAGCCAGTTTTTTTTTTTTTTTTTTGAACGGTCTTTGGACAAGGAAATAAATGCAAATATATATATGTGTACTAACGACATTTTATAAATATAATATAGCGGGCCCCGGGCCAGGGCATTTAATGGTATTGTTTAAAAGGGGATGAATGAGTGGTGCAGCATTGGCCCACCAGTATCCTAGTCAACTGACTTTTTTTTTTTTTGCTCAAATTTTTTTTTTACATCAAACTCCCATGAAGAAACCGTTTTTTACTCATTTTTTTTTATGTGTTTAATTATTATTCGTTGGGATATATATGTATAATTTTTTTTTTTTTTCGAGGATTTTTTTTTATATTGTCGTTATGAAACTTGCTTCACCGGTCTGAAGGAATGAAATTTTATTCATCAGAGTATATGATAATGCGTTTTTATATGTATAAGACTGAATATTTGCCCAGAAGCCAAATGTCGCAAATTTTTTGGCTTCAAAAGAATGCTGGGTCAATGGAACGTGGATAAGAATTTGGTTGATATTTCTTCATTAATAACAAACAGGTGGTATATGCACTTGAAATATTTACAAAATTTGAGATAAAAAAAAGTGTGAATGATATGTTTTTGAAAGGATGTGCAACTTCATGTGACAGGCTTCAATAAAAATACCGAGAGATTAATATTCAGATTTTTTTTTTTTCAATAAAAGTTGATGATGCTTTGTTGTATGATTGTTGTTGCAATTATATTGTTTTGTATAATTTTTTTGTAATTGCTGTGATTAGAAATGATTGTACGAGGATGTTAATTGAAATATTATTGAAAAATAAATATAAACATATGAAAAATGGAGCTTTATAAATTTTGACAATGCTAGTAGAGTAAAAGCTTTTGCAAAATATATATAATAAAAATTTAATGTCGTCTGTTAATTTTGAGGATGCAACACAGTCAATAATAAACAAAATTATTATCAAAAATACAGTCTCAATAATTATACTGTAACATTTTTAAATTTTAACCATATAAATTATAATTAAATTTGTAATTAAATATTTCTAAAATCTACTAATTTTACTGATTAGTTTTTCCAAAAAATTTATATACATACAAATTCACCACGATAACTGTTCACTGCAGTCATTCGATAATAATTTTTAATAAACTTTTGTTATTATTTTCTGTATTTGTTGGCCAACTTGAGATTGACAAGGAAAACTGAAATCAGCTTTTTGCCATAATTTTACTGATAATATTTTCGAAAAACTACAAGTACATACACATACATATATTTATATATTTAAAATAAAAAAATATAAATAAATAACAATAATTTTTTATATAAAATAAAAGGGTTGTCAGGGTTAGTTTTTCCAGTTGAATAAACACGCACTAAATTTTGCACTTGGAACTGAATATAATAATATAAAAAACAGTGCAAAATAAAAATGAATAGGGTTGTCGAAGGGTTGAGAGTTGTTAAAATAGGTGGAGATGTCTCATAATTTTACGAACAAGGCCAAATGTTGTGACACTCAATGGTACATCGGCTTAAACCTTTACCACGAAAATGTCTTCTCTTTGTATTACAAACACACAGCCAATAATGTATCTTATATTTTTTTTTATTTCATTTATATTTATATTTTTATTTTTATTATATATTATTTTCATTTTATTTTCCACCGATCATCGAGCTTTTAAAATTATAATCCTAAACAATACATATAAACACAGCAGGGCATCTTCGATGACAACAATTTTTTTTTTATTATTTTATTTTATTTTATTTTTTTCTCTAAGCAAGCGTCGAAAATTATTTTCCCTATAGTGACGATGCAACAATTACACCAGCAGATGCATATCAGCTATATTTAATGATCACAACGGTGAAAAAAAAAAAAAAAGCTGCAATAAAAATTTTAAATAATATTTACATTTATGATTTGAAAAATACAGCTTTTTTTCATCTTCTTATAATTTATAATTAAAATCCTAACCAATTATTTTTACAATATTTAATTTACATTTACATATATTACAATTAATTTTATACCTTCAATGTGTTTCTACAACTTCATTTCAACAAAAAAAAATAAATAATAATCCAAACAAGCTTAAAGTTAAAACAATCATAGTTTGAAATCTATAAATAAATCGCAGACATTGTTTTTTGATTTGAATTTTAAATAAACACATGATGAAAAAAAAAAAGGCTGAACCTTATATAGAAACAGGGGTAGATAATATAAAATAAAAGATGGATTATACCATGAAGAAGCTTTATAAGTGCGTCTATGTATAGTCTCACGGTATCATAGGGTGAGTGGTGACCAGGTAAAACAAAAGATCCGCCCTTTATATATTTTTAACCCTTCCTACATATAACAAACACACAACTACAAAATTATATACCACCATCATAATTATTATCATAATCATAATTTTCATAGGTTACATCTATAACCAGTATAAGGTATCACATAAAGCGTAAAAAATGCGTCAATGAATAAAAGGGTCACCCCTAATGTCATGATGGCCCAGTGATGTCTCTTTAATTTTTATTAATGACATAAAAATTTAAATATTTGAATCAGTGATATGGGAACATTCAACAAAATAAGATTATCTTAGTTTTATATATATATATATGTGGACATGTGTCTTTATAATATTATTTATAAATTTAAACAAAAATATATTTATTTAAAAATACGTACGTGATGTTGATGGTTTTAGTTATACTTAGGAACGATGAAACGCGAAATAGGCATGATTATTTTATGCACAGAGGGAAGTATTAAAAAATATATATATATATTATTATTTTATTGAAAATAACAATGAGTCATCGATCATAATTATCCGGCTGACAGACGTCAAAAAAAGTGCGATGAATCGATGATATTTTTGTATATTTTTTATTGAAAAATATTGATGGGAAAAATTTAAGGCTCATATTCATCAACATGCACTATTTGAAGATAAAATAAATGTCTCAATGTAATTAGTATTATAATTTTTAAAGTGACAACTATATTAAATATCTCAATTGATTCTATGAAAAAAAAAAAAAAAAATGTCTGAGATTAAAAATAATAAATATACAACCTCTTGAAAAATTATCCAACAAGTTTATATTCATTTGCATTTTATATTTTTTTTTATATTAAAAATTAAAAGCATTCAGTACTGTGTGTGATATTATTTAGTTTATAGATAATATAATTTGAATTTTTTTTAAATTTTTTTATACAACAAACAAGTCAGTGTTTGAATGAGTCACGTGTTTTAAATGTATGATAAAAAACAGATACTTATTTTAAAACTTAAAATTATATTTTCTCTGCAAAGTATCATGCATCACATTATCAAACAAAAACTTAACAATCACAATAATATATATAAATAAATATTAAAAGTGTCTGATTAAATAACTAAATAATAAAAAGAAAAAAAAAAATATTAAATATCTCAATCAAAATTTTATCATACATAAAAAAAATATTGTGAAGATAAAAAAAAAAAAAATGATTGACCGAATTTCTTTTAATTTTTTTTTTTTTTTTAAGAAAATATATAAACAAAAATAATAATTCAATGTGAAAAATAATAATATTAAAAATATAAAGCACAAGACGAATCAAGTGTCTAGACAAAAACATAAAAGCTTTACGTATTATTATTATTATTCGAAGCGAATCAGTTGTTTTTTCCTATTATAAAAAGAAGAAAAGTAACGGCGGTTCTTTTTTCTGTGATTGGTTGCTTTGTTTCCCTAGATATTTTTTCTTTCTCTCTCTCTCGATTATCTTTATTTTATTTTCAGTTACCAACTGATTTCTTTTTTTTTTTAAATGAAAAATAGTTGTTTTTTTTACAGTTGGTAACCGTTGTCAAGGAGTTTGTTATATGTTGTAACAAACATTAACAAGCAAATTTTAAATCATCAATTAAATCATCATCAGACATTGATAAAAAAATATTATTTATAAATTAATATTTTGATAATAATATTTATTAATAATATTTTGATAAAAAATTGAAGATTAAAATTAAGCATCAGCTAATATTATCATGTGTCACATAAGATTAGTTGGTATATGGCAAATGTATTGCTTTTTTTTTATTGAAATTGATTTAATTAAATTGATCGATTACTAATTTATTTATTTATGGTATTACATAAATTGTGATATTACTTATATCTTAGAAATAAAAAAGAAAATAAAAAAAAATATGATTATTTCAGGTTTCTTTTACATTTTTGATTGTGAATCATTTCATTTGTTTCATTCGATTTGAGTCTAGCTAAATATCTTCATTTGAACGTGATAGATATCAATCTATATTGTATTGTTTACAGCTTGCACTGAGTGAAAGATTATTAAAATTATATATATACATAATTCAAGCACTCCACTTTACATCCACGTAACTATCTAGCGGATAAAATAACTGAGGGAAAAAAGGGATTTTTAAAATCGCGGCTATCTGAATAACACGATGCTTATTGTCATAATAACTAATGCTTTTCAAATGTTACATTGAGTCTGTCAATAAATAGAACATATAAAATAGAAAGGTGGTAGGTATGGAGGCGCGCCGAAGGCGCGCCATGTTCTCTAGTAAAATAAAAAAAGAAAATTATTATTTTTTTTTTATCGTTATTTTGCTGTTCTTTTCGCATATCCTTGCTTGTACACCTATTTTCATTTTCCATCAACAAAACCCGACGGTTACTGAGTGCGCTGGTAAAACAGCCTCTTAAAATATTTTTACTACTCAGTTTGGTTGTTATATGTATGTATATATATGGGGGTGCAAAATGACGTCTAGACATACAGATCGTAAAGTTTGACCTACTCGCACCCTCAACTATATCAAAACAGTACCGTAAAATTTACCACTAGCTCCCTATCATCTCATGAAACAAGACACAATTTTTCTTTATTGTTTTATTTATTTTTTTTTTTTTCATGTATAAGTATAAAGCTTTAATTTATTTTTATTATATTTTTTAATTTTCATTTTTGATTGAGTTCATTGTACTTTATTTTTTATTTTAGTTGAGGTTTATTAGCATAAGTATCACAATGATATATAAAAATGTATAATTTAATAAAAAAAATTTATATAAATTAATTTTTAAATTCAGTTGGTTAATAAAATAATTTTTTTTAATGTTAAATTAAAAAAATTCAGCTTTTTTTTTTTATTTTTAAAATTAAAAGTTAATAAATTAACAAATAAAAAAAAATGATAAAAATTTCAACAATTTACCTATTTTTTTTCTAATTTTGTAATAAAAATATTCATGTATATATATATAAATATACAGTGTATTCATCTGGGGGATGAATGAAGTGACCCTGACAAAGTTTGGCTCAGTGCCCTACATTTACATTGCAGGTACATGTTCGTGTAATTTTCAGTCATGCTATACACTACTACAATACTACTAAAACTTGGTCTACAATATATACCTATATATATACTATGACACTAAAAAAAGCATATATACATGACAAAAAAAAAAGATAAAAAAGGGGTAAAATAAATTCTTCTTGGAATTTAACGCCAAAGAATTTTGAGAGCAGACGCCAGATATACTCGTGACTATACGATGTCACGAATACCAGGTGTTGTTTGATATATGGCATCTTCATCAAACGTAATCAATACCGTAATTTTATTTTATATTTTTTTTTGATATTTTTAATCAAGAATTATGTTGTTTTGTAATTTTTTGTGATAAATATTAATTAAATTTAGAAGGAAAATCAAGGTTATTTATTGATGCAATCATGGTATCATGATGGTTGGCAATTGACTGTCAAATAGTTGGCAATCATGACAGTAAAAAATATTTTTGTTTTTATTATTTTTGACATACGTAAATATTATTAATTATTATTAAATTATTATATTTAAATTTGTAATTATCAAAATTAAAAAAAAATATAAATAATAAAAATTGATAATAAATAATAATAATAATTATTAATAAAATCATTAAAAATGACTTGATAATTTTACTATTTATTTTGTCAATTATTTATTATTATTCAATTATATATTTAGTGTTAAATTATAAATCAATATTTTAAATAAATAAATAATTACTATTATTAATATAAACAATTAATAATATTAAATGTCAAAGTTAAAGTCATTTTAAAGTCATATTGATGAAAAAGTAAACGTTTGACTGTCATGGTGTCATCCAAAAGCTTGATAATTCTTGGATGTTAATTATAATTTAACAATAAACCACATTTTACACATTTTTAATGTCAAATTACGATTACATGACATTTTGACTTGTGACATTTAGATTCTGTCATCTCAACCATGATATTTCAACTCACGACATTTCGATTCACACTAAATTACATTTTCAACTATATAAAATGTTTAAATTAATATAAAACACCTCAAATAATAAATTTTACCATTTGACAGTGTAAATTTTTCACATAATTTGTGTCAAAATATTTTACATTTTGCAGTATAATTAAACAATTTACTGCATCCTATTGTAAATAATAAACATAAATTATAAGCACCATAATATTCCATTTTTTAAATCCAATTTATGTTAATGTTTTTTTTTAGCTCTCATGTCAGTCTCTAGAATTTTAAATGCAAGGAAAGATTGACATTTAGATGAAAGCATCGCAATAAATATTTACGAGAACAAAAAAAAATTAACCGGAAAATGTAACTGACCCCGAATACTAGCTTGATGAGTAAATATCCAAGTAAAAATAATAATATAAAAAAATAAAAAAAATATAATATATCAGTTTATAGTTTCCGCAATCAAAGCTTATATGCAAGAAACTAAAAAATGAAAAGAATAACTGGCGCATGGCTGGCTGCTGCCATTGAGAGTTGTAAAAATTTTATATGTAAATTGTCTAGAAGCAACTATATTTTTTTCAAAAATAGAACAGTGAAAATTTTCTATAAAATAAAAATCTATACATTCAAAATATTACAAACATATATAAACTCACAAATATAAATTTCAAATGCAACATGCAACAAGATGCATCATGATTGGCTTGTTTAAAATTTCTCCTTTTTTTTTATTTTTATCAATAAGATTATATATTTTTTTTATTTTCATAATTTATTATTTTTTTATAAAAATTTTTTTATTTTAATTTTTAGTATATATATTTATCAACCAGCAGCAGCCCTTTTTAGGTTTCAAATTTTTACATAAAATATTATTTATTTTTATATATGTGTATTATGTTTAACTTGTTCATCAACATATGTTGGATGATTTTTAAAAAAAAACCAAGATGAAAAAGAAGAAGAAACCAGTGTTATAATATCACATGATCATCTCAAGATAGACAACATGTGTTATTTTTATGTCAAATTGTTATTCATAAAAGTACTTAAAAATATTTAAATTAATACTTTTATTTTATTATTTTGCATGAAATATACTGAAATTATGTCTTTGATATTATAACTCTTGTTTGCTGTACTTGCAAGAGAAAATAAATAAATATGTTTTGATATATATTTTTTTATTTTTATTAAATTTCTATGATATTTATTTACTTGGTCTATTTTTATAAATTATAATTTGTAATTGTTAACAGCATCATTGTAAAAAAAAAAAATTAAAAAAATATAGAATAATATTTTTTATCAAGATGAATAATCAATTTATCACTAAATTTATTTTCAAATCCTCAAAACCCATATACCACCACGATGAGGGTGTTTGAGGTTGACCCTGAAATTTGACTCATTCTGTGTAATTATTCTCAAACATTAAAAGGGAGCCACACAAACACATATATAATAAATAGTGCCAGATTTTAATATCCAAGATAATTTACCCCACCTCGTGTTACGTCTGTTTTTTCTCATCATTTATCATATAATTTATTTTATTATTTTATTTTTTATATTTTTATATATTTCTATTTTTAAAACAGTTGCTTTTTTTTTTAGTGTTAATATTTGTTGGGTTAAAATATATATATATATTTTTTTTTATTTCAATAATAATCTTTGAACGATTATGTCAACACTGAAAATAAATTTATAGTATTATACCAGACACTTGAAAAAAATTTATATAAAGAAAATATATCAGTAGAGTTACAAAAATTTAATAAGAAATTTTATCTGGTTGTGTGTATATATATATAAAAGCAAGATGATATAATATAAATATATTAAAGTCATTCGTTATATTCTTGTCTACTGTGTATGTACATTTATAGAAACAGCTTAATTTATTTTGTTTTGTCACATTTAATTTTTTAAACAATGATAAAACAAAAAATAGTAAAATAGTTTTGAACAAAAAAGAAAACATGTCACGTATGTTTTTTGGCATTTTGATGTGTGATTAGGTCAAATATGATGAGAGGAAGATGTAACAATAAAAACTAAGCCTTTTTTTTTTTTTTTCTATACAACCAGTAGCAAGTATAGTTTACTCTTTTACTTCCAGCCACTTGAGTGGTGGTGATGAAGATGATGATGATGATGATGATGTTGGTGATGATGATGTTGGTGATGGTGGTGGTGTTCTTATACCACACTCTTTGTTATACTTTTATATGTGTGCCAAAATAAAAATAAAAAAAATATATATAAACAAGGCTCCAGAAAAGGACGACTGGCGTCGTTGGGCTCTTTGGCTGATCAATACACCACCTCGTACGCGAACGGTCACGCATGTGCACCATGATGATGGTGGTAGTGGTTTTTTATTTTTTATATATATATATAAATATTTTTTTTTCTTCTTCAACTAACCACCCAACCACCCACCTATATCCACCCATATACCCCAACGTTCTTTTTCTAGGCTGCCTGATTTTTTTCCCGCTGTTACCTCTAACATTTTTACAATTTTTTTTTTTTGCCAATTTCTTTTTCTTTTTTTTCTCTATTCTTCTCGTTTTTTGCCTCCATTTTTCTTCTACTCATACTCACCCCTTATATATATATTTTTTTTTAATTTTTTTTCTTGTATATATATATACGTGGATATATTTTTTACACATGCTCTTCTTCATGTACAGACATAGACGGTACGATGGTGACTCTGAAAACTGCAATACAGGTCTTTCTATTTTTTTTTTTTTTATCATTTATTTTTCAATTTTATTTTTATTCTTTGACCGTTTTGATTTTTATTTTTTTTTTTTTTTACCACGTCATTTCCTATTTTATTTTTTTTATTATTTCTTATCATTTTTTTTTTTTTTTTTTCATTTTTTATATATTTTCTATACTTTATTTTGTTTTTTTTTCCGCCCAATAGCAGTAATATATAGAAAAGATAAAAAAAAATATCTGTAAAATAAAAAATAAAATATTGAATCTTCTTCCATGTTTTTATCTTTTTTATATATATATATAAATATTTTTTTTTTTTTCTTCACTAACCACCCAACCACCCACCTATATCCACCCATATACCCCAACGTTCTTTTTCTAGGCTGCCTGATTTTTTTCCCGCTGTTACCTCTAACATTTTTACAATTTTTTTTTTTTGCCAATTTCTTTTTCTTTTTTTTCTCTATTCTTCTCGTTTTTTGCCTCCATTTTTCTTCTACTCATACTCACCCCTTATATATATATTTTTTTTTAATTTTTTTTCTTGTATATATATATACGTGGATATATTTTTTACACATGCTCTTCTTCATGTACAGACATAGACGGTACGATGGTGACTCTGAAAACTGCAATACAGGTCTTTCTATTTTTTTTTTTTTTATCATTTATTTTTCAATTTTATTTTTATTCTTTGACCGTTTTGATTTTTATTTTTTTTTTTTACCACGTCATTTCCTATTTTATTTTTTTTATTATTTTTTTTTTTTTTTTTTTTTTTTTTTTTTTTTTTCATTTTTTATATATTTTCTATACTTTATTTTGTTTTTTTTTCCGCCCAATAGCAGTAATATATAGAAAAGATAAAAAAAAATATCTGTAAAATAAAAAATAAAATATTGAATCTTCTTCCATGTTTTTATCTTTTTTATTTATTTATTTTTTTTTTTTTTTCTATGAGGGGCGTCAGTGTCCTTTTGCTATATCGGTGTACTATTTCTCGCCTATCATGTGTATATATACAAAAAATTCAATAACTTCAAACAATTCTTGATCACATACGAGTATGTCATTATCATACGATAAAAGATATATATATTGAGATGTCAATTTTACCCTATTGGTCCATCAATGCCAGTACAAAATATGATTTGCACCCCTTCATTCTTTGTTAGCAATAACTTTTTTTTATCTTTTATATAAATATTGAATCGTGTAAAAATATCTGGATTAGCATATTTATTGACAAACGACCTTGGAAATATATACCTGTTCATAAAGTATTATTAATTTTTATTTTCATAATATCACATCATAAAAAGCTTGAAAATAATTAATTATTAGAAATATAAATAGAAAATCTTGTGCTCAGGAGTAATATAATAACCTAATTATTTCACTTGAAATCACTCAATGTCAATCGAGGAGATATTTATCAAGGTTTTGGATGACACCATGACTGTCAAATGACAGTCAAACTTTTACTTTTTCATCAATGACTTTAAAATGACTTTAACTTTGACATTTAATATTATTAATTGTTTATTATTAGTAATAGTAATTATTTATTTATTTAAAATATTGATTTATAATTTAACACTAAATATATAATTGAATAATAATAAATAATTGACAAAATAAATAGTAAAATTATCAAATCATTTTTAATGATTTTATTAATAATTATTATTATTATTTATTATCAATTTTTATTATTTATATTTTTTTTTAATTTTGATAATTACAAATTTAAATATAATAATTTAATAATAATTAATAATATTTACGTATGTCAAAAATAATAAAAACAAAAATATTTTTTACTGTCATGATTGCCAACTATTTGACAGTCAATTGCCAACCATCATGATACCATGATTGCATCAATAAATAACCTTGATTTTCCTTCTAAATTTAATTAATATTTATCACAAAAAATTACCAAATCATTATCAACCCTCGCATAACAAATCCCTGTTTTATAAAAAAATGTATTTTAAATATTTTTAAAACTATAAAACTAAATAAAAAATTTCCCAGTATAGTACACTAATTTATTTTTAAATTATCATGGAAATAAATCAGCTATATGAAATTTTACCTAAAAATATATAAGAGAATGATTTTTAAATTTAGTGAGAAAGTTTTTTTTTTTTGAAAAAAAAATATAAAAATAATAAAATAAAAGACATGGTTGATTTGAAACAAAAGTCAAGGGTATTAAGCTGAGATTTTAAGGGTCCTGAGAAGGGAAACAAGGTCAGTCACGATATATATCCTTTGGTACTGAGCAATATAGGGTCGACGCAATAAAAAATAAAAAAAAAAGAGGACATTGAACTCAACTGTAACATGAGTGAATGTATGTTTGTCTTATAAATGTATGTTTTTTTTAGATTCTAGAGTAAAGGTTCTATTAGTTTTACTTTATTTTTATTAAAAAAAAATTTTTTTAACGAATAAATATTTCTAATCATCGATTTCTATCAATGAAAAATTCACTTTTATTATTTTTTTTAAGCACATCAATATTACAAATAATATAATCATGATACTAGTTTGATTAATTAATTATAATTATTTGATAAAAGTATATTCTATTTAGACAACTTGTTGTCTGATTGGTAATTGGTTTAAAACTGTAAATTTAATTCAAGTCAATTTATGATTTGATTATAAAATTAAAACAACAAGATTTAAACGTGGATCATTTTTTTTTATTATCAATAAAAAAAGTTTTATAACAATTTTTTTTTTTTTTTTTAAATCTATATATGATTGAATATATTTTTTTGAAATTTAAAATAAATTACAATCGATATTTTTATGTGAACTTCATAATGGTCGACTTGTCAAGCCAATTGCCTACCGTGCTTGAGGTTTCAGTTCAATTCCGCTATCCGAATCAATATTAATATCAATATTGATAATATAATTAATATTATTAGTATAAAGGGGTACCATCGATTTTCCTGTTAGGTGCAAATATCTTCTGGCAGAGAACGAGAGAGTTTAATCCTCCCTCATTCTGTGCTTGAAAATATTTGCCCCAAATATTTTGTTTTTTTGTATTCAAGATTAATTTTCATTTTTATATTTATATATTCTCATTTCATTCATTTTAATTATTAATCATTCAAAATTTATAATCACCCAACATCAATCTAGTATTTTTCAAAACACAAAATCAAAAAATTCAACACAATAATATATTTATAACTACATATATACTCACAAGCCACAATTGTCTCAAAAATAATCATAAAAAAATAAAAAATATACATAAAATAATTAACTTCAGTAAAAAATAATTGTAAATATATCATTATTTTTAATTCAAAAAAAAGATATAAAAAAAAAATATATTAAAAATTGTAACATAATCAAAAATTTAAAATCACAGGTTTGAATTTTTCATTTATCTGATTGTTATTAGTCAAAAATTTGGGTGTTTGATGAGAAGAGGATGCATTAAATATATATATATTTATAAATAGACAGGAAGAGGGCTAATGTTTTGAGGGTGTATCCTGAGTATATACATACAGACCTCCATGGGAACGTCTTGAATGATTTTTTTCCAACGATACATTAGAAGTTCCGGATATAGACTGAAAAATTTGGTGAAAATGACGTGAGACAACTAAAGATGATCATTAAAAGATACATCTTAAAATCAAACCCGGAAATTCAACCGTATTTTTTATTTTTTTTTATACTCGAAACTACTTATTATTTATTTATTTTTTTTTTCTTGTGTTACAAATAACGGACAGCTATTATTATAATTTATCAAATAGAATTTTGTGTTACAAAATACAATAATATTTAACTGAATGATAAAATAAAAGAATTGAAAACAATAAAAGTCAGCAGGACAAAAATCATTGTGTTAAATAGTTACTAATTCGGTCAATGAAATAAAATTTTTAAATAAAAAAACCATTGCAATTCTCTCTCACCTAAACTTAAATTTAAATTCAACTATTGTTTCATATTACTGGCCAATTTGCATATTTATTTTCAATCATATTACAATAAAAAAAAAAGCCCTCTATTTATATTTCATTCAAAAATATAATTATTATATTTTTTTTTTTTTTAATTCATTGAATTTTATTTTCTAGCAATGTAATCCCCATGAGAAGGATGGAGATTATTGGGGTACCGGACGTGGTACAACTAAACAAGGCTACGAGGTTAGTTAAATTTTATGCTATTATTATTTTATTTAAAAAATTTTATAAATTATAGTTTTTAATTACAATAAATTTATTTAATAAAATATAGCATTTTTTTTTACAGGCTAAAATGAATGCTGATCATGGTCACATACAAAAAGGTAAAATTTGTTTTTTTTTATAAATATTTTGCCAAAAAATTAAATATATTTGGCGCATCTGTTCAACAGGCAGTTTTTTTTTTTGCTTAAATATTACATCACAAATACCGAAATAAAAAAATATATATGCAAAGGACAACCGGTTTTTTTTAATTTCATTTTTCACTTTTGCTCCCGGGACCTCTGTGATGTTTATGTTTTGTTTGCATTGTCTAACACCATCGAGATGTAAATTTACACATACGCAATAGATATTTCAGGTTTCACCCGTTTTTTTTTTTATATTAAAGTTAAATATATATTCATAAATAAATAATATAGAGAGAGAACAAATTGAATTCATACAAACTTCCTCAACCTTACCTCTTTTTTTTTTTAATCATTATTATGTTGTTCATTCGGTCATCCAGGCACAAGGTCATCATGTGTCTCTTTCGTAATACATCTAGGTCAAATAATTGCAACAATAAAGCTCATTTTATTTCTCTATATTAATTCTTTTTTTTTTTACAATATTATACCTGTTAAAAATCCAATATGATATTGTGGTAAAATTCAACAGATTGGTCATTTTTGTAACCACAAAAAAAAAAAAAATTAGTAAATCAATTGGAAATTTATTTAGAAAATTTAAATTAAATTTTATAAAAAATAAATTAATATAATTTTTTAATGCTTCAATAATTATTTTAACATATATTTTTTTAAATCAATGTGTAAACTTTGACAATTATTATTAACTTTTTTGTATAACCCAAATTTCTATCATTGATAGAAAAAAAAAAAAAAAATGATAAAAAATATTTCATTATATTTTCATGAATAAATAAACAACTGAAGAAAGTTTCAACAAAATTTTGATAGTCCATTTGACTGTTTAAAATATATATAACATATTTTATATGTATATGAAATTTCAAGTCAAAATTCTGTATAATAATTTTAGATGAATTATAATAACAAACCATTCAAAAAGCCATTAACAAAAGAGGCATTTGATGATACAAATGTAAAAGGGGCGTGATGTTAAAACCTATAAAGAAAAAAAAAAAATTATATATAAAAATTATGGGATAGTTGGTACATCAATGGCTTCTTTTGGAGCCAAATAACATTAGATTGTGATGCCAAGAGTATTCCATCAATATTACGCAATATATTTAAGTTGAAAATCATAGAAAATAAATATTTTTTATCTCATTTATATAATATTATCGTTTCTTTATATATATATCTTTAATATTCTCAACTTGGTTATACAAAATTCTATATAATGTATGTTTAATGCATGAATCGCATGACACCCAAATTCCTCTTTGTAAATTTGTTCTTTGCTCGGCCACATGCTTCAAGGCCATCTTCTTTTTTTTTTCATCATAAGTTTTTATTTCTAGCTAACAAATCTTGTTCTTTATTATAACTCGTGTGTATTTTTTAGCCTTGTCTAGCTAGATGACTCTCACACACATCCAACATGAAGAAGTAAAAAAAAATATATATATAAAATCTTGACTTTGGTCATCAAATAACGCCTGGAAGGCGTCATATTCTGGCATTTCGTGATGATCATCATCATGTTAATATTTCTGCATGTATATACGCATAAATATATTTATAAAACTTGAAGATTTTTTTTAATACGTGCGTTTTTTTATTTTTATTTTTTGATTTTTCAATGATATATATATAATCAATATGTTTACATTTTTTTTTTATCTACTTTGTCTAGTTATTTCTGTTTTTTTTTCGTTGAAATATACAATTTATATACGCCTACTAGAATTTTTTGGTACTAATCACTTCCTGATTATAGTGTCCTTTTGTTCTAGGATACATATAATGCCGCAGGAAAACTGTTATTTTTTTTTTTTGGAATAATTTGAATGAGTGATGAGATTTACCTGCGACATTAGAAAGGCAAAGACACATGTTATAATTTAATACTGATCTTGTCAGGTTTTGTCGTTTTGAAATTTATATAAATATTATTTGAATTGTATGGTTTTTTTTTCATCAAAAAAAGATCAAATTAAATTTGGATACTCGTGAACCTTTCTGCTTTGATCAGACGATTTTATGTTTTAGCTGAACTATTTATCTTGATTTTTTTATTACCACAAATTATAATGAATAAATTATGATTTAAAAATGAAAATTTAATATAAATTTATGTCAAACTTTGTGTTGTTACATTCCAATTGAACTGAAAAATTGCAGGAAATACATAAAACTTTTGATCAATATATTTATTTTATTTTTTTTCTGCATTTAAATGGAATAAAATATCTAGATTTAATTGTTTGGTACTTCATGCCATAAAAGAGTCTTATAAAAATAAAAAAATGATAATAATAAAATCAAAAAAAAACTAGAACCCTATAGAATCTAAAAAAAAACAGCCCCAATATTTTTTTTTCTCTCGATGGATTCTATCAACCTGCTACTTTTTTCTGAAATTAATTTACACTTGTTTGATAAATTTTAATACTTAAATCGTGTGTTTAACTGTTAAAAACAGTATAAAATTTCTGAATAAAAAAAATAATTTCTTCAATCATTACTTTCTGACTAAATAAATTTCGATTATCTTGAAAATTTTTCCTTAATTTGTTAAACAAAATATTCATATTGAAATAATTTAAATTCAAATTCTATTCATCATATGTTGACTTGTCTTGTATTTTTCATTCACAAATGAATTTTTAAAAAATTTGCAAATTTCTGATCTTTTGCTAGAAGTGAAAAAGACCATGTCCTAGGTAATTTAATATTGAAAACATCATCTACTAAAAATATACAAGACTGTCTAGATAATGTCTAGATTTTATTATAATTTTTTATATATATGGATTAATATATTTACCACAATAATTTTTTATAAACATGTAACTTTTTATTTTTGCATTTTAAATCAAAATAAAAAAAAGTAAAAAAAAAACCTACATGCCTATCAAATTTTACACTCAATGTATATAACTGTATTTTATATTTATATTTTTTTCAATCAAAAAAAAATTAAAATTAATACAAAACACTTGTTGGATGAAGATAAACGAGGCCAATCAATTTATTTATTTATTTTTTCTATTATTTTTTTTTAAATTAACGGTATTTATTTATTAATTAATCAATGCATATATAGTTATTAATATTATCATAATTAAATGATATATTTTTTCTATATCTAAAGTATTTTCCAAGGATCCTTATAATTGTTTTAGAATTTTTTTCTTTTTTAAATCTACATTTATCCTTATATTTTATAATTTTTTATGTCATTAATAAAATCATTAAAATTGTTTTATATTTTTTTTATTTGATTACGTAAAAAAAGATATGAAAAAATATATATATCTTTCGAAGGGTTAATCATGACCATATTTAGTGAAACCACTACTACACATCAAGAAAATTTCTACCAAACTAAAAATTGGCCAATTCACGGTTACCAATCATTGGCCATCTAAGAATCAGCCATAGCTTGGCCAATTAATGGTGACCAACCATCGCCGAGCCGAGAATTCACCAATGTTTGACCATGGATTAATTGGCCAAGCTATGGCTGATTCTTAGCTGGCCAGTGATGGGTGACCATAAATTGGCCAAGATATTGCTGATTTTTAGGTGGCCTGTGATTGGCGATCATTAATTGGCCAAGATATGGCTAATTCTCGGCTGAGCGATTGTTGGCAACCATCAATTGGCCAAGATATTGCTGATTCTTAGGTGGCTAATGATTGGTGACCATAAATTGGCCAAGCTATGGCGACCAAGCAATGGCCCATGATTGGTGACCATAAATTGGCCAAGATATGGCTGATTTTTAAATGGCCAGTTATTTGTGACCATAAATTGGCCAAGCTATGGCTGATTCTTAGCTGGCCAACAATTGGTGACCATTAATTGACCAAAATATTGCTGATTTTTAGGTGGCCAATAATTGGCGACCATAAATTGGCCAAGCTATTGCTGATTTCTAGATGACCAATGATTAGCGATCATTAATTGGCCAAGATATGGCTAATTCTCCGCTGGCCGATGGTTGGCAACCATGAATTGTCCAAGATATGACTGATTCTTAGCTACCTCTAAGAATAAAATAGCAAGTCATGGAGTGATCTCGGCAAATATTAATAGGCCATTTATGGCAGCCAATATTCAATTGACGTAATTCTCCAAACCTGGTACATTAATGGCTGATTATTGGGTGGCAAATGGGTTTTTCTCGAAATATTATATGCCGTTATAGAGAAATTTATTGGCTCAATCTTGGGAAACATGATTGGGCCATTTATAGCAGCTAATATTAAATTGACATCACGCTCCAGGTCTGGCTCATTGACGGTCTATTAAAGTTTGCCAATGATTGGTGAATGTTTTACAAGCATCGGCCAAGACTTGGCCATGTTGTGTTCTCCCTACAAGGGTAGTACCTAACATGGTAGTACTATAACTATACTATACAAAGTGTAGTAGTTGTGTCATTAAATCTGCGGTCTTGAATAGCCCCTCGTATTTTTACTAAAAATTTTATAAAAATTTATGATATTTTTAAGTTTAATATTGATTCAAATTATGTCCTTGAATTTTATATATTTTCTGATTTAAAACTTTATATTTTTATCGTAGTCTTATACCAATATAATATAATATAATTGATTATAACTGATAGTGTCTTATACTATATAAGCATCATTGACATTTGCCAAATTATTTGCATAATTCATAAGTTATTTTTTGATTATTCGATTGCACTTTTAGAACCTGTTTAGTTTTTAAATGTTGTCTGTTGTTGTCATATGTTATTACATTTAAGTATTTTTTGTGGGTCTATATATATTGTAGCTTGCTTTTTTTTTTTTTTTAAGATTTTTTTTTTTGCAGACAGACAGACAGATTATGAAAAAGAGAAAGAAATAAACCAACAAGTTTATTATTATATATACCAATCTAGCATGACCTTACTTTATGTGTACAATATTATTCAACATAAATGAGTAATAATATACGATATTCTTATGACAATTTTATGCCAATATTTTTGTTGTTTTTTTTAGGGTATAGGTCAGGGTTTGAGATATTACTGGACAATGTAATAATGTACACTTGCTTGTTGTTTTTTTTTTTTTTTTAACACGACAAATGACTAAAACAAAATAATAAAAATATTAATATAATTTAATTGCTATTATTTATTTAATTTTTATTTCATTAAAATTTATATTTTTTTTATAAAATAATTGTTATGATTATTATAAATTTCGTTGTGATAAATATTTGACAAAATTAAATTTCAATGTCGAGTTAAAACAGTCAGTAAAATTAAATTTTTTACAACATTTATATTTTTGTTTATTAATTTTATTTTTCAAAATCAAATTTGCATTATTTTGTTGCATCCAGTCTGTATTAAATTAACAAGTTTTTTTTTTTATTCGAATGATATAACGGAACTTGATTTTGAGTTGTCTTTCAAAAAAAATAAAATAATAATAATAAAAAATGATGTAAAAGAAAAAAAAAATCCATTATCCCATAGCTATTTTTACTGATGGTATAATAAAGTATTTAAATATATATTATTTATTTTAATTACATTAATCTTTATCATTTTTTATTTATTTTTTTAAACAAAAGGTCAAATTAAAAAAAAAAACGTCATTATTTTTAGTTATTTTAACGTAAAAACCAGTCAAGTTTTTAAATGTGTGTTTTGTTTATTTTATTCTTGCAAAAATAGTTGATATTACTTTGATGTCTGGGTATAAAAATATGACAATGATAATTGTTATAATATTACAGTAAAATAAGTACAATATTATGTGTCAGACAATATGGGAAGTAATTGGCAAGTTTTCCCACGAGCATAAACATAAACTAACAAGTCAGTTGATCATTGTCTAACAGTTCTCATTTTCTATATGTATATACTCATTTAGAGACATCAACTGTAAGCTCACCTTAAAATTTATACAATTTACTAGGCTTGTCTATACTTGTTATTAATAATTTTATATTATTTCTTTTTTCTTTTGATTATTTGATACTTAAAATGTCACATTAATGTAGAAATTAAATTATTATGTTCAATTGTTCATGTCATTATTTCATATTAGTTACAACAATTAATTTACTAAATATTTTTTTAATTTAACTAAGTTTTTTTCGTTGAATAAAAATATATTTTTCGATGGTTTTTTTTGTAAGAAAAATGAGTAAATAAATAAATTTTTTTTGGCAAATGAAAAAATGTTGTAAGCGGTTAATTTTAATATAGAAAAATTTATTTATACAATAATTATTTCTCTTATGATAAAAACTAATAATTTTATATAAAGAAAAATGAATTTTTTCAAAATAATCAAATATATTTTGTAGAGATTTTATTACAACAAGTGAATTGGCAAAAATTCCATAAAAAAATAACAAAAACTAAAAATATAAAAATTGAAAATTAAATACTACATTTAAAAATAAATATTTTAAATTGATTTTTTTTTAAATTGGTCAGTTAAAATAAAAACTTATTTATAAAATAAATTTAAATAATTAATTATTGAAAATCAATAGTTACTAATTAATAATTATACAAATTTCAACCCAACAAAAAAAATAATTCAAAACTTTAATTTTAAATGACATGTTATCAGTAAATTTTATAATACATTTGAAAAAAAAAAAATCTATAAATTATCACTTTGAAATCTTGAAAATATCTGTACCAATTAAATTGATGATACAGATAAAAAACATGCTTATATGCTTATTAAAATATACATAATAATATTTTTAAAAAAAAATTAATAAAAAAAAAAGTTACACAATTAATAAATGCGTATAGTCAAAGTCCGGTAATATCGTCATTATTACACATAGGACATTCAGGTTTAAGATAAATAAAATTATTGTGAATGCAAATTAAAATGATTGGGTTCAAGCACACTTGAAAGATCAATTAGATAAATAAACATATACTATTTTATACTATTTCTATTTTGTCTCAACTATTATATTAAATAAACTATATGAAAATTAAATTTCTAAAGAAAAATGTGTTGAAGAAATTTTTTTAAATAAATAAATAAATATAAAGTTATAAAAAGAAAATATATAATAATAAAAAAGTTGTTGAAAGTTATAAAATAGTTATCATAAATAATTATAGAATATATATATATATTAATATTAATATTAGAAATCAAGTGTCAATATGATGCAACAAGTCATACAAAAGTGTGCAAAGGGCAAGGATCTTAGCAATTGCAAGGACACAATTTATAATTTGATGTTACAACTGGCATCGTTAATTCTGATATAATTATTATTAATTTTTATAAAACCAGTCGTCAACACTTTTATATTTATTCAACATATATATATATTCCATTGAATAAATAATCACATATTCATAAATGCATTTAGTTGCATTTGCGTGATGCAAAGACGATCAAAACATAAATAAATATAAATACATACTGAAATAATAATCCTGTCATTTTTATTTTTTTTATTTTTTTCATGCAAAATTAGTTTGTCTTAATGCTAATAAGATCAAACAAGTATTTCAAATAATTTTTATTCATCATTATCATCATAATTTGCAGTAATATAAACAAATTTAATTTAATTAAATTTTATGATAAAAAAATATAAAATTTTTGTTGTTTTATTTGTGATAAATAATTATTCTTTGATGATTTTATTTTTACCTGATTATCTAATAATTAAAATTTATTTTAATAGTATTTTTTGTCAAATAATTTTAATGATTATGATGACATCACTTGATTAAATCCATTCTGCAACAAAAAAAAAAAAAAAAAAAGCAACAACATGTTTGTAATAGCCCTTTGATGATTAACACTATCTGATGATGATGATGATAATAATAATATTAATAATAATTTATAAATATAGTTTTTTAGAGTATATTAATATAAAAAAAAAAATTATTGATTGGTTTAATAGGGGATGAACAATATCGTGGTACAGGTGGTGGAAGCAGCAGTGGAAGCCCTCCAGCAAGTCTTTTAGTTGTACCTCAACCATTGACTGTTAAACCTTCACATCCATCACATCTTAATCCTCATCTGGGTGGACCACATTCACATCCAACCAGGAAGTATCAGTGCAAGATGTGTCCTCAAGTAAGTTTTATTTCAATACACATATCTAGAAAAATATTATTTATCATTTGATATAAAATCAATTCTTTATGTACCTCTTTAATGTACATATACACTCACAGGTATGTATATAAATTTTATTTTATATATATGATGATAACAATAACAAGAAGAAAATAAAAATGTCTCAAGTCAAAATGAAAAGACATAAAAAATAAAATCAATAACGTCCGGTTCTTTTTTTTTCCTTCTTTACGTTAATCCGTAAAATTTTGGGGGTGAAAAAAAAAAAGGTACAGGAAATACAACAACAATTATCATAAAAATTTTCATGTCTATTTATATGGTACTTAAAAAAAATATTTATAATTTTGATGCTTGAAAAGTACAAAAAAAAAAGTAAAATGAAATAGTAAAATGGCGAGAAAAAAAAATTGATAATAAAAATTTTAAAAAATTTTTCAACAAGTTCAGGTAATTTGTTTCTTTGATGGAAAAAAAAAAGGAAAAATGTAAAACCACTGTTTAGATATACCTGTGACCATCAGGTAAAGCTACTAGAAAAAAAAAAACACAAACCTTTCTTTTTTTTTACTTTTTTTTTTACTGACTCTCTTGTATTGTCCCTCTGGTTGCTGTCTATATGTCGGAATTTCGAATCCCATCAATGCATTTAACTGCTACCATGGTACTGTATCTACGATAAACCAGGTAGAAAAAAATAAAAATTAAAAAAATAACATCAGACTAACAAAAAATATAGGACCTTCGGGAAATTGGTTTGGCATTGCATTTTACTATTGACCATATTAAAATTACAACCCTTAAAAATATACATAACCTATAAATAAAAAATTTTAAAAAAATATATATATATTTAATAAAAAAAATACCGAGACAATTATAACTAGATTTATAATAAAAAAATATATAATTTTTCTGTATGAATGAAATAAAAAATCACATAAAAAAAAAACTACAAATAACTAAGTCATTATAAAAAAATATTTCGATTTGTTTTGTTGAAAAAAAAAAAAAAAGCCATAAACTTGGTAGAAAAAAAATATAAAAAAATGAGTTACTTTGTGGCATTATTCAGCGGCAACAACGTAAAATAAAAGAAAGGCCAGAGATTCAAGTCCAGGAGGCAAGTGTACCATGACGATACAGCATCCTGTCTACCAACAAACTTTACCTCTCTTGACTTCTCATCACTCAACAAATATCATTTCAACATCAACCATAACTTTTATTTCATATATTCATTCAGTAGTTTTATATATTTTTTATAATATTTTGTATATATAATACTGTAACACCAGAATACATTTATTATTGCTTCTGGTCTTTCGCTGAATCTTGCTTATTGCCCCATGTAAACTTTTTTTTCATCATCATCATCATCATCATCATCTTGTATATAATCGACCTCAATCGATATTCCATCACAAAAATAACCACAACAACCTTAACTTTACATACATAATTTTTATTTGCACGCAAAAATAATAATAATAAAATTTAGAATAACATCAAATGATGATGATGGGATTTTTTTTTTTTTTACATGTATTTGTATATGATCTATAAAATAATCAATATTAAATTGATTTTATATACATCAAGTATTATAAATAATAATAAAATTTTATATAAATTTACTGATTTTTTTTTTAAAATAAAAATGAATTCATTTGATTATAACTGAACAATCAAAATCCAATTATCAAAGAATCATCAGAGGTCATCTATACCGCATGCGGTCATTAAATTAGGAAGTATGGTAAAATATGCGTTTAGAATGGATTTGAATCACCTCAAATATATTCATTATAATAAAAATATAAAAAAATTTAAAAAACCACGGTTAAATGGTCTTCGAATAAGGGGCGTTATAAAGTATATCAAAAGTTTCTTCAACACTCGGTCACGCACCACGGTAGCCTCCTTATTTTTTTTTTATTCAAAACCACTCATATTTAATTTTTTTTTTTTTGTTTTTTCATTCAGGGTATATATATAAAGTCCCTCAACAATTCTTTACATCAGTACCTCTTACTCTTTCATCTCTTGATTGCACTAAAATAATCCTGATTTTTATTATGATCATCCTAAAAACATTTGGTTAAATCTAATTTTAATCTACCTGATGATGATGCCCTGTAAAAAAAATTTTTTTTTTATTATTATAACCATCTGTCTCACTTCCGTCTTCAAAACCATTACAATTTACTTGGACCTTCATCAAAAAAAAAAACTATATATATATTTTAATAAAAAAATTTAGAAAAAAAAAAATTAAATAAAATTACATTGACAATTGATAAAATTTATAAATTCTATTTATAATTTGATTTACACGACAGAATAATACTATTATAGAAAATTCATATCCAATTTTTATATAACGAAAAAAATAAATAAAAATTCCCATAAAATATATATATTTAGCAGGTTTTGTATATACTATTGGGTATTTTTAGTGAATAGATTTTGCTGGTTTTATTTTTTTTTTTTTTTTGGTTTTGGTTGGGTAAGGTTCGGATCAAGTGCCTCAATGTTGATATGTGTGCAAAGAATAAAATATATATATAAGAAAGCCAAAGAATATATGTATAAAAAATAGTGATTACCTTTTTCTTTTTATTTTTTTTTTTTTTATAATATTGGGTATGGAATAGAGGAGCATATATTGCACCCCGTGGGCATCTCACATGAGCCTCCCACGCCAAACAAAAGTTCTTAAGCTTAAGAACTGAACATGATACCCCATTTACTGAATATATATATATATTTCTTCAAGTCTTTTACTTTTTTGCCCCCTGAGATATATAGTATTTATACACAATACATTGGACACATCCCCCACGAGAGTTATGTAACCATCCAACATTTTGGATCTTGGTTCATCATCATCATCAACATCATCACATGTGAATAGATTTTACCCTGTATGTATATATATATTTATTTTTATATATGAATAATGTTTTTGTATATAAGGTCATGGGTCTAGTTTAAAATTAAGACAAGACCCCCCCTAGAAATATATAAAAGATGTGAATTTTTATAAATTATTTTCTTCATTTTTTTTCTTTTTTGTTTGAATTTATTGAATTTATTTTAACAGATATTTATTTACAACTAGGATAGAAATTAAATTTTAAATCAAGCAGAGATATTGTGATGAAGATAATGATGATGATGATGATGCGTGATAATCCAAATTTAACTGTAATTATTATAAGTCGAAAGATGATCAGAGAAAGTAGCCGAAATTACTCATAGTCAATTTATTAAAAAAAAGTTTTTTTTTTATTTTTTCGTAAATTTGTATTAATTGTTTTTTTTTTTCAAGTCTATGTCTATAAAATAAGAAATAATTATTTTATAATTTAAATATGACTCAAAAATCCTGATGATGATTATCATGATATTTTTTTAATGGAAAATTCACTTGGTATGTACTGATTCACCTGCATCAGAAAGATCAGCATATAGTTCAAACTTTAATGCGAAAAACAAGTTAACAATTATAGAAATTTTCTATATAAGATTTCATATATTTTCATTCGAAATTATTAACAGGTTGATCAAGATGTAGACTTATTTCTGTCATAAAATGATTGTTCAAAAATAGCAATAAAATATTAACAATTACTAACTAATAATCAACTTTTTCTATACATTTTTATCACAAAATTAAATCACTTATTAATCTAACCAGTGCAAAAAAAAAATCAAAAAAAAAATCTACTTTTTTAAACGTCCACAAGATTTAATTATCAATTGACAATTTCGATTCATATTTTTCTATATAACATCATGGTCTGTAGTACAGGTGAATCAGCATAACAACAAAATTTTTATGTAAAAATAAAAAAAAAGCTATATACCGGAATTCTTTACTAATCCATTGACCATAAGATGAAATTAATATTGTTTAATTAGAGAAATATAATCATGGTGAATTCATCTACAACAATCATCAAAAACAAGTTTTGATTTTTTTTAAACACTGTTATTACATCATTAATTTACTATTTATTTTGTATTATCATGTATATTTTTTGTAATAGTAATAATAAAAATCATTATCAAATGAAAATAACTGTAATTTTCAGGTAAAAAATGAAAAATAAAAAAATTATATGACAATATTTCTA